>JAUIMM010000160.1:4807500-5035000 GCA_031769625.1 Taudactylus pleione
CATGCATACTGTAGTTCTACTTTGCACAGAGATTCACCACAAAACTGACATTTTTACACAAGAAATCTGTAGATCTAAATAATAGAAAAGAAAAATTCCTGGAAGACGTTGGGACAGGTAAGCACATCATGTGTAATACTCATAATAATACTACATGATCTAATGTACTACAACTCCTATAATATGTTTTCTGACCTTGTATTTTAATGTCATTATTTTTCTTGTGGCTTTTCAGATATTGCCGTTTAATGCAATCCTACATAGTTTTCCTTTTCTTTCAAAAAGATGTTAAGGTTCTACTAAGCGTAGCTGCCAGGTCTTCCCACCACAGGTGTAGAAAATGTCGAAGTCTGGTGGCTTTGGCACTGGAGAGGGTAAGTCCAGGCCCGATGTGCTGGGACTATTTTATTTAATGGTCTATCAGATCTTCAACCACTTAAATTGTGCAGTTGCATGGGTAGCCAGCTGGGGTAAGTGCCATCTGGAGGTGTGTAATGATACTGGGGGGATTATAAGGGTCTGTAGGCCTCAGGTAAAAAAAAGGTGCACAATATTTATCTTTGACACATGGCATTAGGTGGGGGTTTGTGCCCCAGTGGGGTCCTACAGGAACTGGAGGGTGGAAGGGTTATGCCGCTGAGGATCTATTACAACTAGTGGGGTGAGAGGGTAATGCTACTGGTGATCTATTGCCACTGGGGAACTATTGGCAGATGATGTTACAATTGGCGTCTGTGGACAAGAATGGGTCCCAGACACCTGCTTGGCATATTTTTTTCCCAAGAAAATATTTATTAGAATTTTTTTAAAAATATGCTTTTAACTTCTTTAAATAAAACAAATTTACAATTTGTGAGGGCGTTTTTTTGTAAAATTAAATAGTCTTTTAAGGGGTTCTTAAATTACATAACGTATGTAAAATGCCGTTACTGATAAGCCGCACTGCAGCCGGAAATATTAAGTCCCAGGCTGCAGTGTAAGAGTGGCTATAGCCCGGTGACAGTGTAAGGATTATTGTAAAAACATGTAAAATATAACTTATTTAAAATAGAAATATATGTATCTGCACTGGCAGTCCAGGTTACCGGGAGCTCTTCTATTCTGCCCCTGTGCTTCAGTCCATGTCCTCAGGCATGTAGCTCCATGGTACAGCCTGGGGTTCTTCACATCCCTATATACCAAAGAAGAGGCTCTAGACACCCCACAGTCAACCAAGCTGGTAGCTGCTGGAGGGTCTGGCAGTGGTGCCTCCTCAGTTTGAATGAACTCAGGGAGTGTAAGGACTCAAGGTTCTCCCAGCCAGAAAACTGCTACACTGGAGTCAAGAGGACACCAGTAGTGAAAGCCAGGGAACAGTTGTCCCAGATCACGGCCGCTCCTCCTTTTAAAAGTATATTTTGTCGAGAGTGTTGAGCCAGGAATCGGGCCAAAGTCTCTGGTAGAATTTTTGGGTGGGATATCTAGGTTAGATCTCCCACTTAGACCTCCAGATCTCACAGAGTGAAAGGGGGCTGAGCCTCTTCTCCCTGACAGCGCATAGACAGGGGTGAGGAACACCTGCCCCTTCCTCTGGAAACAATATATCCATTTGTGAAACCCCTCCAGGTATATGCAACAAGAGACGGTGGCTGGGTTAACCCTTCTGTAATGTATGAGGGTGGTTCAATAAATAAGGTAACAAGACCTCTCTTTGCATACATTTATTCAACTTGTACACATACGTATAATCAATAGTATGGCCTTGGTGCAAGTTGTTTTTCCACATAGTCTCCATACTTGTCTAAGCATTTGTTCCAATGGTACACCAAGGCATCTATCCCGGCATAGAAGAAATCAGCGTCAATTGCCTGAAGCCAGGACATGACGGTTTGCGGAACTTCACAGTTGGTTGCGAATCGTTTTCCACCCAGGTTCTTAAATCTTCCAAAGAGATGGAAATCACTAACTCTGATGCATTTGTCCTCCTGAATCAGACCTGCATAAGACCTTCGGTGCAGCCCAAACTGTAATCTGTTTTGGACATGCTTGGCCGGCCAGATCGCTGCTCATCTTGAACGCCTGTCCTGCCATTATCAAAGGCAGTGCACCAAAACCAAACCTGTTTCCATGACATGACGTTATCACCGTACACCTCGACAAGTTGGCAAGGAATTTCAGCTGCTGATGTGCCCTTTTAGACACAGAAATATGATCACATTATACACCTCATTGTTTGACCATGTTTCCGCCAGCCCACCAGCTTACAACTGATGTTGGGACAGTATGACTGTTATGAGGTGCAGTCTAATGGGCGTGAGGGGAAAGAGTGGTCTACCTGCTTTGGCCTGGCAGGAAATTAGAATGAAATAGAGAACTTTACACACATGAGAGGTCTTCTTGTTACCTTACTTATTGAACCACCCTCGTATATATGCATTGAATAAAAAGGGGCTCTGTGAATTAATTGTGTACCATTTGAACTTCTGAAGAAGTCCTATGCTGTGATACTCTTGGTTCTTTCAACTGGAAATCGAATAAAGATTGGTTTGCTTCCAAGATGTCTGCATCTGCTTGTATCCTGTGACAACCCCATACGTGCCAAATGCTTATTCATTCTCTGGCTGTCCCGAGTTTGAGCCCAGTGCTCTGAACAACTGTTGACCATTCAGAACTTTGGCAACATGCATTCCCCATGTTTATAATGCAATAATGTGAGCTTACTTCTTATTTTGTTTCGGGTCTAAGGGCAAAAGGAAAGGATGACCTGAACCTTTCCTACTCAAGGTGATAATAAATTTGCATATGAACTGGGGGATCCTGAATGTCTTGCCATAAATTCCAGCTTTTGGCAGCAATAATTCATGAAAATCTGCTGAGCATGAATCTCAGTGAAAACTATTCAAATTCAGTGCACAGTTAAATAACCTATAATAGCATAGTAAATAAAATGGCTGCTCCATCCTTATTTTCTAAATTTTGTCAAGCGGGTGGTATATTGACCATGACATATATAACACACAAGCATTACTACAGTAATTACTAGGACAGTGTCCTATTTTTCCATTGGTTTTCCAGGGCACACATAGTTGCTGTCAGAGCAATGATAATGAAGTGTTAGGAATTTACCAGTATGCCCTTTATAGGTCTATTAAATAAATATAGCCATGGGTCAAACACTATGCTAACGCCAGTTATTTCCATTAACATGTTCTTTGGCACAATTTCAGCAGGCGTGCGCTAGATCTTACCTGTCTTTTTAATGCTATTTTGTCACAATATGTTTGAGTTTTCTTTTGTATTTACAATTCATTGTTTTATTTTTAGCAGAAGTTTGATTGAGAAATTTATTTTTTATTTTTTATTGATTTAAATATTACATTGTGCAATTTTATTTGTATTTTATTGCTTGTATTACAAGGTTAGTATATACTGTATGAATCATTCATGACATTATATCCTATAGTTATTATTAGTATTGCATATTATTTCTAGGGCACCGCAAGTGGTCTGCAGCGCCGTACATACGCAACCAGAGCATAAACAGAGCACAAGTAACAATTAGCATCACAATTCTCAGTACGCAATACAGCTGGGAAGCTGAAGGCTGTCACTGAAGTGCTACAGATGAGGGCTGTGATACAGTAGGGAGGAGGACCCTGCTCCTAGGTGCTTACAATCTATTATAATCTGCATTATTCATTGAAAACTGGTTGCCAGATTTTAGTACGATTCGGCAACAGATATGCGAAACATTTGCAGAATTACCTTTTTAAGCGCTGAAAACGTTTCAAAATGTTAGCAATTACCAAAAGTTTTCAACCAAGATTCTCACAGGTTGGAGGATTTCAGCAAGTGAGGACAGACACAATGTGGGAGGCCACTTTTTGCTATTGAGACACTAGGGGGGGGGAGAATTTATCAACCTTTTTAATGAGTGGAGAAGTTGCAACCAATCAGCTTCTAGCTAGCATTTATCAAGTACATTCTGTAAAATGCTAGCTTAAAGATGTTTGGTTGCTATGGGAAACTTCTCCACTGTTTAGAAGGCTTGATACATCTACCTGTATGTGCCTAGCAGAAGTAAGCCTTGCTGAAGTTGAGGGGAAGATGCAGAAGGCAGTGGCAGGAAAGTATTTGGAGTTCCTACGTGGCTACAGACAGACCTGTATACCTTTTCTTGTTGTTTGCAGGTAAATTTGACCATTATCCACTTTTTACTTGTCCCTCTTTTTCCTGTTTATAAGGAAAATTTGATTCCTGATATCCCTTGAAATCAGGTAAAATCACCTTTTTTTAATCTTATTTTATTTTTGTTTCTGTACTTTTTTTATTAGGTTTTATGATATGCACAGAACGTGTCACAGCATTTTAAGTGAAACTTTTTGACCGTGAATTTGCAGGAACCTTTGACCATGTAATACTTGGAATGTAGAGAGCAGAGTTTCTACTTCAAAGTTCTTGTACTGTCGATATACTATTGCAAATTATCACTGAGTACGCCATTGCAATTCTGTGTTACATTTTAATACACTGAAATATAGCAAGTGAACTTCTTCTGAGCGTAAAAAATAGAGCTAGGACCTGAAAACAGATTGATATTAGGTATGATAAAATGTTTTACTTTAGTACATGCAGTGACTGCTTTGGGGTTTATCCAGCCAGGCAGCAGCTGCTCTACATGGGAGTAACTTCCTGTCTTATTTAGAACTACTTATGGTGGTACAGTGATTCAGTCACTATCACAGGTATACTGCATTAACGTGAATACAGTAACACATACATAGCAACGTGAATACAGTAACACATACATAGCATTTAGTCCCTCATATACAATGTCTACAGTTTAACCACCCTTCCCCCAAGTTAATCTTACCCCATAACACAATAATATGACTGCCTTGCTCCTCCTCCTTGTGGGTTGTGTTAAGCCCCACCCCCTCAGTGTTGCAATGCTAAACTCATCCTACATTAATAATTCATATATAAATATTCATAAACACTAAAATAACAGTTTTAAGGACATTTTCCTTAATTACCTTTTTGTGTTAGTACTTATTAATACACTTAACGCAGCTGATATCTGCTAGTTAAATCCGGCTGCGCTAATTTCCACACTCCCCATACATTAGTACATTAGTATGGGGATGTAGAAATTAGGCTATACATCAAATTCCGACAATTAAGTATTTTTGGAATTTGATGGTGTTACTATACGCTATTCTTAGATGGCGTATAGCGGGTTACACTTACCTGCTTTCAGCTGGGCAGGTCCTCCTCTGGCTCCCTCCGTCTACTGCTCCGACTGTGTTCTCCTGGCAGAACACTGTAAAGTTTAAAAAAAATAATCTTCAGCAAGCCAGGCGGGAGGTCGGGGTCCAGGCGGCCAGGTAAATGGGGGAAGGAAGTGGAGGGGGGGCGGTCGGACACAGAGTTACTGCAGCTGTAATCAGTGCTGCGCATTACAGCTGCTGTAAGTTAGAGCAGAGAGGGAAAAGTATCTATTTCCCGAAAAGCTGTCATTGCAAAAATGACAGCTTTTCGGAATAGATAGTTATAGGTAGAACTCCATGCCAGTTCTAAACCCAATTACCTCCATCGATATTTTAATGTTGATGAACAGGCAAAAATTATACTAATGTCTGCAGGAGGCGTCTCCGTTCCGATGCCTGGTTGGCTATCTGAGTAAGCCTAAGATTACTCAGAATGGCCACCTCCTTGCAAGGCCAGTAAATAATGCGTAGGAAGACGCAAACACTGGCCCGAGCACTCCCAGAAAACAGGGCCGACACGCCGCCATTTTCTGGAAATGGAGGTAGCGCCACCCCGTCCCCCTGCTCCCAAACAACCCCAGAATGTCGAACATGCTGCAGCCTGGGGACACTGCGTGCATTGACGCAGGACCTGCACATGCGCAGTCTCCTTCCACCATCGGAGATCAGGCCCGTTGTTAGATGAGGAGATTAGTGAGGGAGAAGTGCAGCGGCAGCTGGTATATGTAAATGTACTAGTTTAGCAGAAAAATATACATAAAATACAGCAAATACAATGTGACGCATGCATTACACTGTACAGGTAATATTGGAAATCCTAGTGTGTAAGGGCGCTCTCATAAAATAGGGATTATAAGATGATAGGATACTGCTAGTAATGGGAGGTACGATAGCTTGGACTAAATAAAGGAATGCATCACTGGATAGTATTTATATTCCTTACAGTTGGGTAGCTGTCTGGTATTGGAAAGATAGTAGTAGTCATTGAATGGGAGAAAATAGGACAAAACATAATATATTATCTTACATATAAATACATAAAAATAAATTAGAAATAAAAGCCCTGTCTGTCACTATCCACTTCTGCCATTTTGTCTTGAGTCTCATTAACATTACATCTAGTAGAGCATTTATTCAACTAAATAACATTAATGCCTTATACACCTCCTAGTACTTCTCTCCTAGGTCTACAGACTACCCCCACGCTCCATTATCCACACACCCTGTACAACGCTACCACAGCAACCCATTCCTAACGCTATCCATTCACTCCGGCAGCCTAACCCTAACCGTCCCCTCCAGTAGCCTAACCCTAACCCTCCCCTCCAGTAGCCTAACCCTAACCCTCCCCTCCAGTAGCCTAACCCTAACCCTCCCCTCCAGTAGCCTAACCCTAACCCTCCCCTCCAGTAGCCTAACCCTAACCCTCCCCTCCAGTAGCCTAACCCTCCCCTCGCGCAGCCTAACCCTAACCCTCCCCTCGCGCAGCCTAACCCTAACCCTCCCCTCGTGCAGCCTAACCCTAACCCTCCCCTCGCGCAGCCTAACCCTAACCCTCCCCTCGCGCAGCCTAACCCTCCCCTCGCGCAGCCTAACCCTCCCCTCGCGCAGCCTAACCCTCCCCTCGCGCAGCCTAACCCTCCCCTCGCGCAGCCTAACCCTCCCCTCACGCAGCCTAACCCTCCCCTCGCGCAGCCTAACCCTCCCCTCGCGCAGCCTAACCCTCCCCTCGCGCAGCCTAACCCTCCCCTCGCGCAGCCTAACCCTCCCCTCGCGCAGCCTAACCCTCCCCTCGCGCAGCCTAACCCTCCCCTCGCGCAGCCTAACCCTCCCCTCCCGAAGCCTAACCCTCCCCTCGCGCAGCCTAACCCTCCCCTCGCGCAGCCTAACCCTCCCCTCGCGCAGCCTAACCCTCCCCTCGCGCAGCCTAACCCTCCCCTCGCGCGGCCTAACCCTAACCGTCCCCTCGCGCGGCCTAACCCTAACCGTCCCCTCGCGCGGCCTAACCCTAACCGTCCCCTCGCGCGGCCTAACCCTAACCGTCCCCTCGCGCGGCCTAACCCTAACCGTCCCCTCGCGCGGCCTAACCCTAACCGTCCCCTCGCGCGGCCTATCCCTAACCGTCCCCTCGCGCGGCCTAACCCTAACCGTCCCCTCGCGCGGCCTAACCCTAACCGTCCCCTCGCGCAGCCTAACCCTAACCGTCCCCTCGCGCAGCCTAACCCTAACCGTCCCCTCGCGCAGCCTAACCCTAACCGTCCCCTCGCGCAGCCTATCCCTAACTGTGCCCTCCTCCTAGTGCTTAATCCTAATACTCACTGTCAGGATATTGTGACCGCCGGGATGCCGCTGATGGTATTGTGACCGCCGGGATGCCATTGTTGATATTCTGACCATCGGGATCCCATTTACCCAACCCATACTAGGCTGTGGACAGATAAGTAGAATTTCTACTTCTACGATGGCTAATCAGAGGAACCTGTGCTAACCATAGGAACATTCTCTCTCCTTCAATTAACCAAGCGGAATAGTCCTATTCTAACTCCATTGCCGCCTGTTTGTGCATTGGAAAGACGGCCTCACTCACAGGGATATTGACAGTCATCTTCTAACCAAATTTCTGACCATATTCTCTGGGTTTTAAAGTGCGGCTATATTTTGCCTGTACAGCACATCAAGGGGGAAATGTATTAAGCTCTGGAAAGTGATAAACTACCAACCAATCAGCTCCTAACTGACATGTTACAGGCTGTATTTGAAAAATGATAGGAGCTGATTGGTACTTTATACTCTCCACTTTATCACTTTCCAGAACTTAATACATCTGCCCCTAACTGTTTAATAGATGTGTCCTCATACACCTGGCGTCTATACGCCTTACGGCGTGAGATGGCCGGCATGACTGATCTGCTCCGAGAGGAGTAGGGTATCATATTTTTCTCTAAATCTTGTATCTTATTAACATCGCAGATGAAGCAAAACAGCACTCACCGTGTACAAGAGATGCTGGGCTGCGATTTTATCCGCACAGGAGTTACTTTTAAAAACGTACAAAGTCGCAGTTTGTAGCACATCGGAGCTTGGTTGCTATAGACAACATCTCCACTTCTAAAGACCCAACACTTTAGTAAATATACCCCTATGTGGGCAGAAAGCTCTTATTCAGTTCTAGTGTAAGAAGTCTCAGATCTGCCTAAGGTGACACAATTAGTAGCTGAATAATGTATATAAAGGGCTTAAATTAGCGATGGACCCAGTGCTAATCTTTACACTATTATTGAGTGATACTTTGCTACTGCACATGTCCAGGAATCTCTTACTGCGCACGCGTGAATCCTAGTATCCTATTCCGTTCGCAATTGCGTATGGAATCGCTAACACTTAAGGGGTTTCCGATCCCTGGGCGTATCAGGCTGGTGACCTAAAGTGATTGCAAAAAGGAGGTGTGTTGTGGGAGTGTCAGGGGTGTGTTGTGGGAGTGTCAGGGGTGTGTTGTGGGAGTGTCAGGGGTGTGTTGTGGGAGTGTCAGGGGTGTGTTGTGGGAGCGTCAGGGGTGCGTTGTGGGAGCGTCAGGGGTGCGTTGTGGGAGCGTCAGGGGCGTGTTGTGGGAGTGTCAGGGGCGTGTTGTGGGAGCACTATGGGAGTGTCACTGCTGCATTCCAAATCTCATATACAATGCATTAGAGGCCATGTTTAGTTTGATTAGAGGAGACCCTAAGCTACTGCAAATATGGATGGTGCGACTGATGTTGCATCGATATTGCAGTGTTTAGTCTCCATTGCAGACGGACAGACCACACAGCCTGAAAGTGCGCGTCTCACTACTCGTACACCCCATTGCATTTGCACATTCCCACAACGCTATTGCTAGGGCGGCCATGAGTGCGGCTGCATTACCAGGCCCAATAGTCAGCAGTAACAAAGTATCCCATGGTCATTCTATCCTGACACATTTCTACTTTCACTGCACTTTCATCAGAAGCCTGTAGACAGGGTTGGGAGACTGTGCTTTTTAAATGAATCAACAGTCAAAACTAATGAAGTGAATACATGAAACGGAAGGAAGTCTGTCTGTCAAAACAGAATTGTTACTTTTCACTGTATATCACACTGGTTTGATGCGATATAGCTTTGTTAAGTAGCAATTTATGTATACGACATAAACCTTTCCGGCGATGCGATCCGGTATCCAGGGCTCCGGCGGTCGTGTCTTCAACTGCAGTCCAGTGTGAGAAGCGCGGAGGCGAAGGCAGGTCCTTCCTGTATGTGCGCTGGCACCTGAGCTCAGGGGAGGCTGCAGTGGCTCCTGGGATATCAAAAGTATGGTAGATCCAAATGATAAAAAAAGGACATGGATAATAAATATCAACTGATTCTAATCTGCACTGATCTCTCTTAACGGACGTAAAATTGCGATTTTGTGCATATACAGCGTATGCTTCGATGCGTATGTGCATGTTCAAGTATGTCCATCCTATTCTTAGTTGGACGCAACTTGGCCGGATCAGTCTTTCTTTGAAATATGAAATATGGCATTCGGGGGCAGTGACAATGTGATTGCATGTGTCTGCTCTGACTTGTGCAAGTGTCGTGGGGGTGTATCTATAGCTCCGTGCGTATGGGGTAGGGATGCCTGTTTCATACATTTCTCTTGCATGCAGCATGGGGCTGCGCTTCAATTGATGATGGCTTTCTGCTTGCACACACACGAGCCCCCACACTTGTTGAACGCCTACTGTGTGAATTTTATTAAATACTTTTTAAAGTAGATGAACCTGCATTTTAGGCTGGGAGGCTCCCAAAAATCGAGTGGCATTCCCGGCCGCCAGAAGAGTGGGCATGTCTCCCTGCCGGCACCCTCCGGCACCCCCCCCCCCACCCACTCCCGCAGCAGGGGGGGCCTGATGACGTGATTCACGCTGAGTCGCATCAATGTGGCCCCGCCCCCTGCTTCATAATGCTGGTCATTTCGGGAATGTGTTGCAGAGGTAGCTAGCCAATCAAAGCCATGATATGGATGCGTGGGATGTAGTCGGCATCCCGGCGTGCAGGATGCTGACGGTCTGAATACCGGCGTTGAAGTGACGGCAGGTCGGGATCCCGGCACCAGTATCCCAACAGCCGCCATCCTGAAGGTAAGTATCGGGAGGTTAGGTAGCAGGGTTATGGTTAGGCATTAGGAGGAGGGGTTAGGCAACAGGGAGGGAGTGTTAGGATTAGGGTGTGGGAAGGGGGAGATTAGGTTTAGGCACCGGGGAGGGAGTGTTAGGTTCTTGGTGCGGGGGGGAGGTTAGGTTTAGGCACTAGGGGGGAGGTTAGGGTTAGGCACCGAGGAAGGAGGGCTAGGGTTAGGCACTAGGGGTGGAGGTCAGGTTTAGACACCGGGGAGGGAGTGTTAGGATTAGGGTGCGGGGGAGGTTAGGTTTAGGCACTAGGGGGGAGGATAGAGTTATGCACCGGGGTCTGAGGGTTAGGGTAGGGGCTTGAAAAATACTCACCGCTGTTCTCTATGGGTGTCGGGATTCTAACAGTCGGGATGCCGCTATCGGTATTCTGACCAGGGCCGGCTCGAGGCATGTTCGACCAGTGCGGTTGAACAGTGGCGCCACCCCATAGAGGGCGCACCCCTCCCAGCCATTCCCGATTTCAGCAGGATAGTCCCGTTTTTTGGGCACTGCCCAGCTATTCCACCCGTGGGACAAAGTGTTCCCGGGTGGTCGGGGTTTTGGGCACCTCAACCGCCACAGCTGTGCAGCGGTGCCAGCCCCTTTCCCATTTAGTGCAGGGAAAGAGCTGGGGGCATCCCAGCTACTGACGTAGTGCTGGGCTCGCCCGCAGCCTGAGGTTAAATGGGAGACATGCCATATGGGCATGTCCCCAAATAGCGTCATTTAGGGGAGGTGGCCTATGGTAGTTAGGCCACGCACCCTCAAAGCTAGGCGCAAGATTTGGGGCGTCCGGATACCTCGCCGAGCGGATCAAGCAGGAGTCGCCCCTGATACCGACCAGCGGCGTCCCAACAGCCGGGATTTCATACCCAACCCGGATTTGTCCGTTTAAACTTTCACAATCTCTTAGAATAACAACAAATACAATTGTAACAATGATAAAGAGTTTAGTCTTCACGACGGCCTGTTTTTTATTTAAGTTTTAAATGAGTAAGTAATAGGCCAGGCTGTCAAGTTAACTATGCCTATAAAACCTAAAGGTTAAAAAGCCAAATCTTCAATAGTCCTTGATGATATTTTATAGCGGTATTCAGAGAAATGGCAATATAAATCCATCCGAGGAAGAAAATGCTTTTCTGAACACAAAGCATTTTGTTAAAAATTATGTATGGTAACCATTTATAAAGTAAGCTTATGCCCCATCATGTTGCCTGGAAAATAAAAAAAAGAGGAATGTTCTTAGCTGGGCATTAAAAACGTGGTTACATCATAATTTATTTTGCAGAACGGCCCATATTCCAGACAAATTGGTTTCTAAATTGTAGTGTTGCATATTTTTGCATCCCTGGTACTGACAGGCCTCAAACCAGTGGTTGAAAACCTCAATCGCCGCTTATATTAAAATTCCTCCAGCAGGCCATTAGAATGACAGTCACACGGGTTATCCCCTCTAATGACAGGCAGTATTGTAAACAGGAGCTAAAAATGTGAAATACTGTACATTTCATCAGGAAATATCCACAGGCAGACGATCGGCCTGCCCTGCGAAAACAGGTAAGCCTTGTTGCCTACTGGCCGCGATGCTCCCACTCATTTGAGGCTAGCCTGTGGAGTTCGTAATCCTGTGTATTCCAATAAGAGGATCTTGCTTATTTCATATTTTCTGCCAGGAGCCAAAGTGCATAAATGTCAGCTCACTCTAGCCAGTAAACCTTACATTTACTAACAAAAAAAATAAAAATTAAATTGGAGCAGTTTGAGTTGACTAATATACTTGCTATGATTTCCCCAATGCAAAGCTACCCGTGGGGCACTATAGAAGTATGAATGAGTATTTGTGACATAACAGATGATAATTCTGGTCATCTTGTCTCAAGAAGTCTGGTTTGCATAATGTTTTTTGGAACTTCAGGCTGAGATGAGACACTGTTGTCCAGGACATCTTATAGAGCCAATTTTCTCCAATGAGCATAGTTTTAACTCCTCTAATTGTGTATAGTCCAGTTTAGGGGGAAGCCTGATGGCCATGCTTATATTTTGGTGTACTGTTTAAGGTTGTTAACAGTGGTGGCTGTTACCTAGGGGCTGCAGCGCCCCCAGTAACATCTGCCACCTCAGTGAGCCAGTTGCCGTCCGTGACTGCACTGGCTACACTGTGACTGGTAATGGCTTCCCATTGGAAGCTCTAACAACCAATCACACAGAGGAGAAGCCGTTCTAGGGGGAGGCGTTTTCTCTTCCTGGGGCTGCCAGTCCGGGGTGCGATTAGCAGAGTGCGCTTACAGTGGGAAGTCACTCTCCTGCCTTTCCGTCAGTCTTACTGACTCCTAGGGGCTGCAGCTGATGCAGACCCTAGAAGCCAGGCTTGTGCGCATGCAATGGTCTACCGATGTTTGTGCTCTGGTCCCAGCGCCTGCCAGACTTATTGCGCGTGTGCAATGGACCTGGCAGGTGTCAGTGAGGGAGTCGGGACCGGAAAGCAGCACGATGGGCATCCCCCCTCCTCAAGGTAGGTAAGAGCCGTCACCGGTTGTAAATATAAATAAAATCGCAAATATGCCACCCAACAGAACAGAGCAGCGAGTTCCGCTTGTAATCCACAGATCAGTTTTCTTAATGGAACGTTAGTAAGCTGTACAAATAGGCATTCATTGTCATTACCACTGGTAGGGAACTGTTCTATGCAGTAGCAATAAACATTATTCTCCTGTCACATTTTATCTTCTTCCATCTCACTGTGGATTTATTTGGGAATTCATACAACTGATTATTATAAAACACTATTGAATGTCAAGAAAAATTTTAGAGATGTTTTTTTAATTTAAGTTGAAAGAAAAACAATTTGTCACATATTCATTCACCAGTTTTGCTAACATACACATAAATGCACTCTATTGCCGTCAGGTGTAGCATTGAAGTGTCACAAGATTAGCTGAGGGCTGCCTAAGCATGAGGCTATATAAAACTCCTCCATTTTTTCTGATTGGCTAGTAGTAGTAGCCTGTTGCTAGGTAGGTCCCTTGGGTTCTTATCTTTTGATTGGTTTATTAGAGCCTATATGCATTTTGAGGGGGGGGGGGGGACACTGGTTAGTTAAGATGGCTGCCAAGAGTTCTATGGCAACTTTGACAAAGTTACAGCCTTCCAAGGCAAAGAAGAGATCAACTGTCCATGGGCACTTTACATACAAAGCTGTGTTCTATGGGAGGGGATGTAGTGTATACCCTGGCGGTTGAGATGCCGACCATCGATATATACCGACGCCGGGCAAAATGCTGACGCCGCTAGCCCCCTTATGATCAGGATACCGGCATCGTAATCCTGACAGCCCACATCCCAATCATAAGACACCGGAGCCATGTAAGTGTTTGCCGCAGGGGGGTGTTAGTTTTAGCCACCTCCTAGGAGGACTTAGGGTTAGGCACCTCCAGGGAGGGTTAGAGGGGGGGTGAGGGGAGGTTAGGGTTAGACAACCCCCAGGGCAGGGCCAGATTAAGGGGGGGCAACAGGGGCGGTCGTCCCGGGGCCCCCACACACAGAGGGGCCCCCACCACTAGAGCATGCAGGGGGGGTTTCAGAGTACCTAGAAACCCCCCCGATGGACCAATTTCCCCTGCTACCATGGCCGAAGTGGGGACGGAGCCTATACGGCAAACCCCACCCCCATATGACCCGCAAATCACGGTATTACGGAAGTGAGCAGCAGCTGCATAAAGTGTATCTGTATGGTTTTATTATTTATATATATATATGTGTGTGTGTGTGTGTATATATATATATATATATATATATATATATATATATAATTGGGGTGGTGGGGGTAGGCTTCGTGTTGCGGGGAATGGGGGTAGGCTCCGTGTGGATTGATGGGGGCCCCCACAACTTAGTTGCCCCAGGGCCCCTGCAGGCCTTAATCCGGTCTTGCCCCCAGGAGGGTTAGGTTTAGGGTGTGGGAAGGGGGGGTTAGGTTTAGGCACCCCCGGGAGGACTTGGGGTTAGGCACCAAGGGTGGGTTAGGGGGGGAGAGGGGAGGGTTAGCCTACTTACCAGCTGGTGTCGGGATTCTGAAGAGTCATGCGCCGGTATTTCAATCCTATCCCTATGGGAGGATGTAGCACTTGCAAGAAAACCTGTGTTGAGGTTCCATTGGAGTTTCTCAAACTAATTTAACACTAGCAAAAACAAGCAAGGTTCCCTTATCATAATAACCTTCTATGTGTGCAGCGCTTAATCTAACCTCCTCCCAGAAGTTTCCTGTTGAGTTACTCAGTAAAAATTCAGAAAATCAGAAAATGGAGCTGTCCTGCCGTCCTTTGCTTCAGTTATGTGGTGACTGACATGGTTGTGCTTCTGGTTGTTCACCAACATTGGTTTTGCTAAGTTATCACACTGAGAAGAAGAGGAGAAAGGAGGGGCATGAAAAGCGGAAGGCGAGGGGGGAGAAGGTGGGATACAAAAGGACAGTGGGTTGTCGGAGCAGATGTGAGACAAAGCAGTGGGGATAGATAAGATAACCTTATGCTGGAGCTTGTAGTTCCACAGCAGATAGAGCGCTATAGGTAGCCTACAGTGTCTGTGCATTAAAAAATATCTAATTCACGGCACAAATTACAGTATTGTTGCAGGAGCACAAACATTGATTTCCCACTTTTATTTATTGTACCTTTACAGTGCCGTCTTGCCTGCAGAGGAAGGGGCTGGAGCCCTACACGTTCTCCTTATTAATCTGCAAATTGTTCCTCACACCACCGTCAGGGTAGGGACCAATTCTTTTGTCCGCTCCCCAGGGCGTATCTATACTGGGTGCGGGGAACATGGGCCCCTGGGTCCAAGGGGGCCCCGCACCGCACACCTTGCACACATAGAATTACTTACCTCTACGGAGTCCCACGTCGGCGCGGGGAGACCGGCGCTGTAAAAACGGCCATTTTCCCATCGTTTGCGCATGCGCAGTACAGGGAAAATGGCCGCCATGGCCGTTTTCCCGGTGACCAGCGCATCCTCTATAGACTCTGGGTGCACTCTAGTGCCCAGAGTCTTTAACTCTGGCGCTTGCAGCGCACAGCTCAGTGCGCTGCCGGCCGCCGGACAGAGAGGAGGGGGCCCGTGTCGGAGACTGCACACGGGCCCCTTCCTCTCTAGAAACTCCCCTGCATCTCCCCCACCAGTCAGAAACACTGAACTTTGACTGAAAACTGAAATTTGTTTCAACTGAACATTAGCCTACCAAATTTTGTCATATTGATATTGACCCATTCTCCCTACAAACTCACAATATATAATCTTAATCTTTTTAGAGTACTGGTATGAAAATGTCTATTATTAAGGTACCATGGGCCTGATTCAGAACCACTTGCTAGATGCATACAATGTGTATGCAAAATGCATACGCAGGGCTGTCGCACAGCAATGCATTAGCACGCCCAGTATTTCTTAGAGAGCGATCACATAGTGTATGCAGACACCCACCAGCCTGTTTTAAGATGCCCACTTGTGCACGTCATGTCCAGGAAATGCAACCATCGGTACATCGGGTAACATCGGATGCTATTGCAGCGCTTGAGGTTGACCATACCCTGCCACAAGCACTGCGAACACTTCAGTGTATAAACAAGCCAGGTGACATGTACTATGATTCTGTATTATAATTATGCCCACCTCTAAAACGCACCTCCACTCCCCCGTTTTTAATGGCCAGCCCCTACCACCTACAGACGGATTCCCCCGTCACTCACTCTGCTGGGCTGTCTATGTGCAGCGAGCGAACGCATTGTGAACTTTCACTAAGGTATGCGCCCTGCAATTAATACGCATGCGCACACTGCATACACATGGCATACCATCGGCAGTAGCGAGAGTATGCATCTTAGCGAGCGGGTCTGAATCAGGCCCTTTGTGTCTTTGAAAACAATGTTGGGAGTCATATTTATGTATAAATGATATATTAGCAACCTGCTGACCGTGCTTAGTCAGATTTCGTGCGTAGAATGACTTTTTCCTGTAGCGCATTCAGAGAAATTCACTGTAAATTCTGCTGAAGGACTCAGTATAGCAAACAAAATGGGTCCTGTCAAACTGCTGCAAGATGAACTAGGGTCAGGTCTGTACGTGGATAAAAATCTCTTTTTTTAACACATTTCTGGATATCTGCTACCCATCCAACATTTGTTTGCAATGTACATTAAATATTTATATGCGTGTCAGTTTGAGGCTTCATAATTTCTTTTCAAAAGCTGCTGCTATGGTGTCAGTAGAAAATATGTAGTTTATGACACTGCACCTGGTCTAAATTGCGGAGGATGAACTCCGGATTTACCCTCAGCCACAAAGGATTTGGGAGATGAGATTGGCTGAGCGGAGGGGACCTTGGGCAGATCATTGGTAGCTGAGCGTATATTGCGTACGTCTTGCTGGGTTACACACAGGGAGGGAACAACCCTGAGTCTATGGACCGGTGGTTTGACAGCAATTATTGGCAAGATTCTTCAAATTAACAAATGACACAACAATAAACAGAAATACCGTCTGCAGAAGGAAAAGGGAAACTTTTGTTTATCTCGTCAGATGGTTTACATTAGTGGTGATGCTGGTCTGTATTATGTTACTTTAAATCATTGTATCCCAGCAGGATATAAATTATGAAGATTGCTACAGTATGTTTCATCCAATGTCGAAACAACAAATTGGAATATTTTTTTTACGGGCACATCACAGCGTCTTGGCAGGGACCTGCGCTGCATTAAATTTAACACGAGCTATGCTTCATCTGTTATTCCTTAATACACATACTGTTATTTGCATACAGCCGGTTGTAAAAATCAAAACCGTTTGGCTGGAAATCTGTTTATTTGAATGAAAGGGGGAAAAAAATAGGTACATGCAGGAGAAGGCTGCCCAGTTCCTAGCCCATCAGCTGTGTGCACAGGACTCTAAGGGGTAAATTTACTAAGATGGGAGTTCTATTTAAGAAGTGATGTTGCCCATAGCAACCAATCAGATTCTACTTCTCATTTATCTAGCACCTTCTAGACGATAATACCTGGAATCTGATTGGTTGCTATGGGCTACATCACTTCTTAATAGAACTCCCATCTTAATAAATTTACCCCTAAGGCTGTATTTAATGGCACGCATTTAAAGAAACATGCAGCCCAACTCGTATCCACCCACTCGGGAAACGTTAAACCACAAGTGGTGCAATGTATGTTTTATCCATGTTGAATACTGATAAACTTTTTATTGTCGCCTTTCGTGTTTTAAATATATTGTCTTATTGTAATAGAAATAAAGTTTATTTAACGAAGCCTGCTACCGGCATATTGCTCCTTTGCAATCTTATTGGTCCTGTTGGAAAATGTTGTTGCAGCTTTGTCCCCAGGGTTAAGGTGCCCACACACATAGCTATCTGCACACCATCCCACAATGTGTGCGATTTCCCCTGAACTCTCCCCCGGCAGCTCCCCGGCAATCCTACTCACGATTTGGAGTAAAAATGTCCAGTCTGACTTAAGATCTATCGTGCATCCAGTGCATTGTGTCCCAGATTGGCAAATCTGCCCTACAGCACGGCAGATCTGAAGATGCAATGTACGACGAGCGGGGACGCGCATTGGCATCATCGTGAGTGGACACTCACGATTTGGCCATATTTTACACGATTTGTCGTCACGATTCATCGATAATCGGGTAAAATTTCGCTGTGTGTGTGGGCAGCTTGAGAACTACTGCATTTGCATGGGGTGGAACGGCTACAGGACCTGGAGGTGAAAGGTTCCCATAGTATTTGCCTTCCCTGCAACTGTGGTAGTTCCGCCACTGGGTAGAGCCATAAAAAGCTGGCAACTGTGCAAACAAATGTAAATGTTGGCTGTATTATCTGTATGGACTGGCATATAGGCCAAAGAGCTTTGCTTCCACGGGAGAGAGCATAGAAGGTCGTGTTGCCTGTATTCAAATGCCCGGAAACAGTGCCTCTGTCTGACTGCATACTGATCTATAAAGTACACAAGGTACAAAATCATAAGCATTGCTAAGACTGCAATACTAACTCTCTAGGCCCAAGCCATACTTGCCGACTTTGGCAACTCTGAGCCTGGGAGAGGAGGCAGGAGGGTGAGGTGGAGGCGGAGCACTGCAATATGTATCCTCACGGCCCTGTCCCTTTGATGGTCTGCCGGTATTCCCAGCTTCGAGTAAATGGAATGGGCGGAGCAATGCAAATTGTGCCCTCGCAGCTCCGCCCCCTGTGATAATTTGCCTTCATTAATGTATTTTCAATACTGGGGACGGGGACTCGATGATGCAATTCATTGCGAATCACGTCATCACACAAATCCCACCCACTTCACAGTCGGCCGGCGGTATGCGGGGGATTTGCCCCTTTATCAGGATCCGGGATGCTCTCTACCAAATTGGGGAGTCTCCCGTGACTATCGGTTGAGTTGTTAAGTATGCCCCAGGCCTATATGGCCTTTCTACAAATCCAGGCCTTCAGGCAGCATCCTTCATTAGTGTGACCTATGGCAAAGGTTTTCTTGTTGTCACTTAAGTAATGCTGTTTAATAGGGGTATTCAATATGGAAGCGAAAACATAGTTTTTGCGTTAATATCGCACTTTTGACGTCATTATCGCAGGTTTGTCTTTTACACCGTATTCAATTTCAAAGACTTATCGCAGGTTCGAAAAGTCTTTGATTAAAAAACGGGGATAACTTTTCATCATTGAATAGGTGTCGAAAAAAAGTGCAGAATTGGGGTTTAGGGGTGCAGGCTTAAAAAAAATAGCCTGCACCCCTGGGAATGACATTTAA
This sequence comes from Taudactylus pleione, assembly GCA_031769625.1. Classification (NCBI taxonomy): domain Eukaryota; kingdom Metazoa; phylum Chordata; class Amphibia; order Anura; family Myobatrachidae; genus Taudactylus; species Taudactylus pleione. Next base: position 4,826,728 of record JAUIMM010000160.1, read on the forward strand.
AAAAGAACTGTGTCAAAAAAGTTTTTTAAAAAAAATAGGGACACCCCAAAAAATTAATTTAAAAATTGGGGTGAAAAAAAAAAAGGGAAAAAATTGTTTAACAATAGGGAAATAGGTTCAGGGCTAATCTGCAAGTATGCGGCAGGTGTTTTCTAGAATAGATTTATAGCGGCAGGTGCACAATTGCAGAATTTTTTAAAACTTACTTTAGGGACATCAAAATATGCTAGTACCCATTTTCATGTACCCCAAATTTGATGGGACCACTTATTAAAAAAGCAAAAAAATAACCTAAGTGCTCTTCTGCATCACTTCTTCAATGTCGGGGAAAAAACACCTGCTGCGGCTATTTAAATTCCCGACTTTCAATTACAGGTTAAAACGGGGGTACCCATAATGATCCCCCATGTTTTTACAACTTTAGGGGGGTCCTACAATTTTTTAAAGGAAAAATTCGTAACTTTACGCAAATCCAACTTCGGAGTCTCCCGTTTTCGTTAATTTCATATTGAATACGGGGATAAGCGGGCGCGCTCCAGATACTTTAACGCAGGTAAAAACTCCGATATGAAACGTAAACTTCGACAGCGAAGTTTACGTTTCATATTGAATACCCCTCTAAGTGTTTTAAATAAATATAGTCCATTCTTTACTCCTTAGTTACAGGCTACTTGACGTAAAAAAAAAAAACCCACCAAAAATTCTATTTTTTTATTTTCCTTTTTATTTATATTTAAAAAACATTTATTGCAGCCATTGGCAGTGTCATATACATTGTCTGTCTTAACTATGTGAGCATAGGGGGTCATTGAGACCCGCTCGTGAGCGGCAGTACGCTCGCAAGCGAGTCGATGTCCCCCACTGCGCATGCGCACGACGGAGGGAGCTCCGTCGTGCGCATGCGCGAGACCCGGAGAGCGACAGGCTCGCCATCACTCCGGGTCTCTTGATTGACAGCACGCCCCCTTTGGTGGGCGTTCCGGGGGCGTGCCTGCCAGACGGAGGCGTTCCCATGGGAACGCCTACCGTCTCAAGCCGGCCCCACTGACATCACTAGTGATGTCAGTGGGAGTGATTTTGGCTCTGATAGAGCCAAAAGAACTCCAGGGCTTGCGGCAACGAGACCCTACCGCAGGGTCTCCGTCGCAAGCCCGATGGTCGCGATGGTCAAGACCATCGCGACCATCATCATGGACGCTCGCATAAGCTGTGGGTGGTAACCCACAGCTATGCGAGCGTCCATGAGGGCGCTCCAAAAAAAGGTAGGAGGGCCCTGATTCAGAGCGAGCGCTCTGGTCAGAGCGTTCAGCTCTGAATCAGGCCCATAGTACAAATTATGGTGTATAGGCAGTATTGTGTTTTTATGTTCAGCCAAATAGGCTTTTGTCGCCAACGTCACAACAGCATTTTGATACATTGTTTTTTTTTTTTTTTTTTAGGGGCTGCATGTGCATCTTTGCAAACTTACAATTGAGTAACAGTTCTACACATCTCTGCGGCCACTAATATGACATTTCTGGGTGGCAACTGGGCGGCGACAATGCGAACGCTTGTAAGAGGACCGTTTTGTGGGTGTGGTCATGGGTGTGTGGAGTCACTTGTTATTTTGATTCGTGCGTATGCAAAGAGGCTGCCAAATGTTGATGGGTCTCCTGTACCTAACATGGGGTAAATGTAAGTGCTGACGATAATGATGATGCCCATTCTCGTGGATGGAAGAGCAGCGCAGTGTTATCACATGGATGCGTTCGACTTCCCTTTGCAATGGGCCTCAAGGTGAGTTCGCATTACGTGCTACTCAGAATCAGGCCGTTTAGCCTTCAAAATTACATAAGTCACCCAGAAAACAATTGCTACTTTTTAGTCTAATTTTAAAGTGTATAAAACTTATTTAATAAAAATGTAGAAGGCAAAATATGGAATAAAAGGAATTGCTCCTCTATAATACACCTACAGACCAATTTCTGAATGTGCTTCCCTGGTTCATCTAGAGCCTTGCTAAACAGATGGAATTAATTTTGTACTTTTACTTAAGAATTACTTCCCATATATTCCTGGCTATACCTACGATAATTCGTGGGTCCAAGAAATGGATACTAATTTTCCATCCTTAAATAAGCCCTATACTTTTTGGCATATGGATCAAAAACTGAACTGCATTATTTTTCTCTAGATCTTTTGATTCATTAAAAGATGAGTCAGTCCAATGACTAACGGTACAGACCTACACATCTAAAATGACGGGGCCTGAAATTTTTAAACAGTTGCCCAAAATAAAAAAAAAAGTTGATATAGGGCTAGAACAAAGGGCTATATTTCCAAAGAGCAGGCTTTCAGCTGAAAATGTAAAGCAATATAGAAAAAGGTAATGGAGCGCTAATATTAATAAAAAAAAAATATTTTGCACTAGAAAAAAATACAAAAAATTATATAACAATTTATTAGAAATTGGGACTAATTAAGACAATAATATGGCACAGCTGTTCATTAATCAATGATATAGGATACTAGTAACAATGCTCAAAAGGTGGTAGGTAAATATCTTCAGGACATCCAAAGTAGATTCCGGGATAAAATGTCTCTCCAGGGATAATTGTCCAAAATTGATGAGCGATAGTGTTGTACCTTAAGTTGCCTACACACTACATGATTTTCTGCACGATTTGGCTGATTCCGACGCATTGGAACGACAAATCGTGTAGTGTCCACGAACGATAACGATGCTGATGCCTGGTCCTGGTGGTCGTTTGTTGTATCCTCAGATCTTACCTACATGCAGTCAGATCTGGCAATCTTGTTAACGAGATTAAGGTAGTTGGTCAGACTGCCCACTTTAAGCACGATATCGCATGTCCGGGAATGCCGGTGAGATCAAGGAAAATCGTTGACGACATTGCATGGTTTGTGAGTCGTCTAGTGTGTAGGCACCTGTTATATATAGTAGAGCAGGAGGGTAATTGTATTTTCTGTATATAATGTGTTTATAGGAGTTATTACGTGCCTTATTACGACCATGACCCTTCGTGCTGCGTTTGTATGTTCAGGGGCGCCAAGAGGGGGGGGGGAGCGGGTACTTCTTACCCAGGCCTGGGCTTGCTGGAGGGGTCCGGCACTGCTCCCCCTCCCTCTTATGTCACAGCAGCCCAGCACCCGCTGCTGTGTACTGGGCTGCATTGGGAGACTGCTTGTGGCTGCTAAAGCAGCAGCCGGAGCAGTCTCCTATGGCGGGAGCGATCCCGCTGATTGTGCCCCCCATTGGCTGTGCACCGGGCTGAGGGAACACAGTGCCCCCCTCCCCAACGAGCAGCACCGCTACGCAGCGCTGCAAAAAAATATATATTTTTTCTTAGGGGCGCAAGGCCACGTCTACCGTGATTAGCCCGCCCCCGTCTCCTGGGCCCAGCGCGGCCTTCGGCTGCTCTGTGTATGTTCTCCAAGTCCAAAAACATATTAATAAGTTAATTAACTGCTGGCAGAAATTAACCCTGGTGTGTGTGGTAGGGAATTGAGAATGAAAGCTCCTCTGTTGCAGGGACTGATATGAATGATTACATTACCTCTGTACAGCGATGTGCAATATGATCGGCGCTATACAAATAAATGACCTGCGAACGTTTGTTGCTTCTCCAACAGGACCAACGGTAATATTGAAAGATCTAATGATGGGCACACTCTGCAATAATATCGCCAAATGGCCCAGTATCACTTAGTGCATGTTCCCAAAACAACCACCATGGGGTTGATGTATTAAGCAGTAAAAAGACATGAACCAGTGGAGAAGTTGCCCATAGCAACCAATCCGCATCGAGGTAACATTTATCAAGTAACTTCTATAAAATGATAATGGAGCTGATTGGTTGTTATGGGAAACTTCTCCACTGGTCCTATTCTCCATTCTTTTTACTGGTTGATACAACTATCCCTATGTTTCTATAACCTGATCAAAATAGTGGGGGATGTTAGTGTACATATTGGTAAACTCTGAAGGAAGATAGATGGCTACTAGGCCATTTTGTGTGGTCGCCTAGATGCATAGGAACTTGGGCAGATCTACAATAGGGGTGTTATATATTTTACTAGACTGGACCATAAGAAGGGAATGAAGAGGTTACGGCTATGAGAGGAGTGCTGGGAGGAAGGAAACTGTCTAGTTTGGAAGAAGAGGTGAGGGGGAAAATATATTTTGTTTTGTGGATTGAGAGAAGAAAAGCCGAGGAAAGATGATGGTGCAAGAAATGGGAAGGAAGAAAAATGTTGAGAGCTGCATTTATCAAATGACAAGAGGTGTGTAATTGTATTGCTATAACAAATTAAAGTGTGAAGTTAATTTCAAGTTCATTTAACAACAACTGCCAATTATTCACACTTTGTATGTACCCCTATGGGAGAAACAGTGGAAGGCAAAGAATTTGGAAGCGATTTATTAATAAAGTTAAAAAAAAAAAGTCGTGAAAGAATGAAACCTAAAGGGAAATGTTTTTTTTTTTTTTTTTAGAAAAACAAGTGTAATAGGGAATCATAAGAAGATAAACAGGGAACAGGGAGAACGATTTGTTTTAATTTCTCATAACTAGGTTTCATTTTCATACCCTTATGTCGCTGATTTTAATTTATCCTGGGCTTTAAAAAAAACTGCCTTTATGTCGCCAAAAGAAACGCACAGTAGTATTGGAAGCCTGTAGATGGGCGAGAGCTGACATCGTGCTCCTCCAGGAACCTCACAGAGGGGTCTATTTACTAAGCCTTGGAAAGAGATAAAGTACCAACCAATCAGCACCTGTCACGTAACAGGCTGTTTGAAAAATAAAAGCTAGGAGCTGATTGGTTGGTACTTTATCTCCGTCCACTTGACCTCTCTCTAAGGCTTAGTACATGGGCTCTGATTCCGCCCGCTCGTTTTTTGTTTTTTTCAATCCAGCCTCCTGGCCACTTGCTAAGCTGTGGGTGACCACCCACAGCTTTAGCGAGCGGCCAGGTGATGGTCTCGTGGTCTCCAGGTGTGGTAGAGTCTCGTCTGCCGCAAGCCCCAGTGAGCTAATAGAGCCAGTGAGCTAATAGAGCCGGAAGCTCACCACTGACATCACTCGTGATGTCACTGGGGCCGCCCACAAACGGCAGGCGTTCCTTGGGACTCCTCTATTTGGCCAGCCACCCCCCCGACCCGCCTACCAAACGGGGCGAGCTGTCGATCAACATCGACAGCCGCCCCTTTTTGATGCGAGCTCCAGAGCGCCGCACATGTGCACTCCCGACCATCGACCCGCTTGCGAGCGGTATGAATCAGGCCCATAGACCCCTATAATATGTAATCGTATGCGTCTACACTATAAACCGTTTTCTCAATGTTTTGTCTCAGCGAATTGTATAAAGCGAGGAGTAGAAATATCCGTGTTCCAACATCCGATTTGTAGTTATGAAATCGTTCTCTGACCCGGAGGACTGAATTCTCCGTGTTGTTGACACACTTCCGCCTGAGCGAATCGTGCTAAATTATTTTTCACAATTTTTTTTTTTTTTAAGTGCTTTGAGTATGTTACACAAGGCCACATAATACTTGGTGGTGACTGTAACACTATCTTAAATGCATCATTGAATATAATGGCCCCTCCCACTTCAAAGGCAATCACCGTCTTTCACTACTTAGAAAAACACACTTTATATGAAAAAAAATATGGCCATTCATTACACCCACCTTTTACTGCTCCACATCCGGTCTATCAAAATGTTGTTTTTTTTTTGTATTGTACTCATAGCTGCGGTTTCTGAGGCTTGTATTACATTTTTTTTCCTGGACAGACCATGCAGGTATCTTTTTCCTGCTTGAGCTCGTTAAGTTCCTCCTCGGTCCTGCAGGTGGTGATCGGACGACTCCGTGACTTGTTTCTGCAATAATGGTGTTTTTTCGAGTTCAACTCTACTGATGAGCTTTCACCTGGTTTTACACGGAGGCCCATAAGGCCACTAACCAGAGTCAAATACATTTTTTTTTGCTTCAACTATAAAGAAGCAGGAATAGCGGCTTTGGAGGGCAAGTTATCTATACCCCCACATTAAGCAAACCCCCTCAACGCTGGATAACCCTGGACATTGTTGACCTGATTCTCTCATTCTATACACAGAAATGCCTGTGACTGCTGCTGGCTCATGATGCCATAATTGCATTCAATTAATCTATTGGTCTCAAATGGGTAGGGTACTCGGGCCTCTGGGCGTTGAGAGGAAGTTTCTCGATGGTATTTTGGCTTTATAAAACTCCCCTTCAGCAATGGTATCGGCTTCAGAATATTTCCTGCACCATTTTCAATCCAGAATGGCACGAGACAAGGATGCCCCTCATCTTCGCTAAATTGAATTCGGCTTATTAGACCACTAGATGTGAGGGTTAGAATAAATGTCAATGTGTCTCATATTAAGGTCGGTAAGTCTGAACATAAAGCAGGGGAGATTCTCCTAACAGCAATGAATCTGATTATATGTCTCCCAAACCACTTAGTTACAGTTTACTCTTTATTCAAGATATAAAATGAATCTCCCAAAAACTGTCGATTTGTATGCATTTTTTTTCACATATGGCAGAGTTGCTCCAAACTGGCACTGCTATGGCAAGATATAATGAATATTAAACTCTACTAAATATAAATATCCCTTAGTAGTAGTCAGAATTCCTTCAAATGTTTTAGGAGTATATAGTAACCATGGACCTTTTTTATTTATTTTTTATTGAACAAATGGAAAAGACAAAAAAACACATGAAATGTCGACCACATAGATAGCATAAACAATATTGTATGCATGACAAGAGAAAGAAGAATAACATAACATATTTTGTATGGTTTGAATACATTTAACAAACATAGCTTAATATATCAAGACACTGTGGGTACCAGTGTTCATTTTGACAAGGATTTTATATTTAGTTTTAGTCTTGGTCACTTATTTAAGATTGTAGTTAAAGTCAAATTTTAGTCTAGCTTTTTCACATTGTTTAGGCAGATTTAGTTAGTGGACCTCAGTTTTAATTTTGGGCTAATTTTAGTCAATGTTTTAGTCATAAGTTTTGCGAGAATTTTAATGATGCAGGTTGAGTCTCTCATATCCAAATATTCAGAAATAAGACATATTCTGAAATACGGAAGTTTTTGAGCATGACTGACATAGTGAAACCTTTGCTTTTTGAGGGTTCAGTGTACACAAACTTTGTTTAAGGCACAAAATTATAAAAAATAGTGTATAAAATTACCTTCAGGCTTTGTGTATATAAAACATAAAAGCATTCCGTGTTTAGATTTGGGTCCCATTCCCAAGATATCTCATTATGGTATACAAATATTTCAAAATACAGAATTTTCCGATATCCAATATACCCCTGGTCAAAAGCATTTTGGATACGGGAGACTCAACCTATACTGTAAAGAATTAATGAAGAACTTTTCTCTAAAATTCCCTTGAGAACTTGAAGTTAGCATACCTTTACCTACAGTACGTCTTTAGTAATATAGGCTCAGTTGGCTAAGTGAGAATGTGTTATACAAATTAATTCCTTAAGTTTTGTTAGAGCCAGTGTTAATTTTAACAAGGATTTTAAATTTAGTTTTAGTCTTAGCTGCTTATGTAAAATTAAACACAGGTTTCGGCTTCATTTTCATTATTAAAATGTTTATATTTTCGTTATCGTTACTTTTTTTTTGAGGACTAAATTGTCTAAAAGTAATTGATTACAAGATTTTCGTCGACAAAATTAATACTGGTGGATACTATTCAAAGAGTTTCCAGATATCTTTTTTTCAGAGCCGTAACTAGACTTTTTGGTGCCCTGTGCCAGAAAGAGCATTGGCGCCCCTCCCCCATTTTTCAAATAGGGACATAATATAGTGCACCCAAAAAAGGGCCATAGCCTCATGGGGAAGGGCCAGGGAAGAGATAGGGGAGGCCTGGAGGAAGCTACAAGTGAGAATGATGATAAATAAGAAAATTGACAGGCCCAAACAGCGTTCCCTGGCCTGCGGTACCCGGTGCCATGGCACAGGTCACACCACCCTAGTTACGGCCCTGCCTTATTTTTCAGAGATACACTATACAGATAAAAGTATTTGAACGCCTTACCATTACACCAACAGGGACTGAAATGACATTGTATTCAAGTACATATACTTTAATATGGAGTTGGTCCCCCGTTTGCAGCTATAACAGCTTCGACTGTTCTTGGAAGGCTTTCCACAAGATTTCTGTTTCTGTGGAAATATGTGCCCATTCATTCTGTAGAGCATTTATGAGGTCAAGCACTGATGTTGGACGAGAAGGCCTGGCTCGCATTCTCTGTTCCTGTTCATCCCAAAGGTGCTTGATGGGGTTGAGGTCAGGACTCTGAGCGGGCCAGTCAAGTTCTTCCACACCGAACTCTTCAAACCATGGCCCTCATTCAGAGCCGTACGCTCTGAGCAGAGCCGTACGCTCTGAATGAGGGCCGCCCTCCATAAAAATGGAGCGTCCTCCTGGACGCTCGTATAGCTGTGGGTCACCACCCACAGCCTATACGAGCGTGCAGTTTGATGGCCGCGATGGTCTTGACCATCGCGACCATCGAAACTGCGAGCCGGAGCCTGCGGTTGAGGTTTTCAACCGCAAGCCCCGGAGTGATTTTGGCTTTATCAGAGCCAAAATCACTCCCACTGACATCACTAGTGATGTCAGTGGGCCGGCTTCTGATGGGAGGCGTTCCCGTGGGAACGCCCCCGTCAGGGAGGCACGCCCCGGCACGCCCACCAAAGGGGGTGTGCTGTCAATCAACATCGACAGCACACCCCCTTTGATCAGACACAACGAGCGAAGGACTTTCCTTCGCTCGTCGCGTCTGGCGCATGCGCACGACGGAGCTCCCTCCGTCGTGCGCATGCTCAGTGCAGAACATCGACCCACTTGCGAGCGGACAGCCGCTCGCGAGTGGGTCTGAATCAGGGCCCATGTCTTTGTAGTCCTTGCTTTGTGCACTGGGGCACAGTCATGTTGGAATAGAAAAGGGCCTTCGCCAAACTGTTGCCACAAAGTTGGATGCACAGCATTGTCCAAAATATCTTGGTATGCTGAAGCATTAAAATTGCCCTTCACTGGCGATAAGGGCCTATCCCTGAAAAACAGCCTCCTACCATTATCCCTCCTCCACCATTCTCAGTGTGCTTTACACCACTCCATCTAATGACTTGGTGATGTGAGGCTTGCATGCAGCTGCACAGCCATGGTAACCCATTCCATTAAGTTCTTGCTGCACAGTTTTTGTGCTTATATTAATGCCAGTGGAAGTTTGGAACTCTTTAGCTATGGCATCAGCAGAGCGATGGTGACTTTTACGCACCATGTGCCTAAGCAGTCATTGACCCCGCACTGATCTTACATGGTCTTCTGCTTCGTGGCTGAGTTGCTGTTGTTCCTACACACTTCCACTTTCTAATAATATCACTTACAGTTGACCGCGGAATATCCAGCAGGGATGAAATTTCACGAACCGTCTTGGTGGCATCCTATCACAGTACCACACTTGAAGTCACTGAACTCTTCAGAATGACCCATTTTTGTTCTAGGATGGTAGTCTCTTTTAAAGCATCAGAGAGGGTTCCAGAGGAAAAGGAGCGGGAGAGAGCACTTGTCTTCTGATTTAGAGAACCTGGACGAAAGGTTAGAATGAAATTAAATCTGGAGAAGAATATCGTCCATCTGGCTAAACGAGGACTGAGACACTGGATGTTTTTTCAGAACAGTAAGTTCCAATGATCAGTGTAGACAGTAATGGGAAATTGGGCTCCTTCGAGGAGGTATCGCCATTCAGTAAAGGCTGCTTTAACTGCCAGTAATTCTTGTTCCCCGATTGTGTAATTCCTCTCTGCAGGTGAGAATTTTTTAGAGAAGTATCCACAAGGATGAATCTTGTTATCTTCGAATTTTTGCGATAAGACTGCTCCAACCGCTTTGGACGATGCGTCTACTTCCACAAAGAAAGGACGATTGATGTTGGGCTGTCTCAGGATGGGTGCAGAGATGAATGCCTGTTTCAGCATCTGGAAGACCGTTTCAGCTTCAGGGAGCTACTGTGAGGGGTTGGCACCTTTACAAGTCAATGCCGAAAATTGGCGCCACTAGGGTAGAAAAGCCTTTTATAAACAGTCTGTAGTAATTCACGAACCCTAAGAATCTCTGTACAGCTTTTAATGAGTTAGGGCGGGACCAATCCAGAATGGCTTGCACTTTCTTGGAATCCATCTCCAATCCGGATCCGGAGATAACATACCCTAGAAACGGAATGGAGGGTACTTCAAATACGCATTTTTCCAGCTTGCAATGATTCTCCCTTAGGCATAGTAGGACCTCCTTCACATGTATACGATGTTGAGAGAGGTAAGAGGAAAAGATCAGGATATCGTCCAAGTATACCACCACTGACACATACAGTAGATCTCTGAAACTTTTGTTCACGAAGTTCTGGAAAACCACAGGTGCATTGCAGAGTCCGGACGGCGTTACCAGGTACTCAAAATGTCCGTCTCTGGTATTGAAGGCGGTTTTCCATTCATCGCCCGAACAAATTCTTATGGTGTTGTACGCCCCCCGTAGATCCAACTTGGTAAACACTGTAGCCCCTTTGACACGGTCAAATAATTCAGTGATGAGAGGCAACAGATATCGATTTTTCACCGTGATGTCATTAAGGCCCCAATAATCGATACAGGGTCGGAGGTCCCCATCCTTTTTAGACACGAAAAAGAAGCCAGCGCCTGCGGGGGAAGAGGAAGGGTGATTAAACCCCTCTTGGAGGTTTTCTTTAATATATTCGGACATTGTTTGGGTCTCAGGCAACGACAACGTGTATATCCGACCACGAGGCGGAGTTTTGCCTGGAATTAGGTCAATGGGACAATCCCAGTCTCGGTTTGGAGGTAATGTGTCAGCCCCGATTTTACAAAACACATCAGAGAAAGACTTTTAATAGATGGGAACCTGTGAAGTTTCAGAGATTTGAACCTTTTTAATGGGTTTAATACATGGCAGGCAAAAAACATAATAGGAATTCCCCCAGGACAGAACTTGCATGGAGCTCAAATCCATACGGGGGTTATGCTTACATAACCACGGGTATCCCAGATTAACTCCATGGGAAGCCTTGGGAATAACTAAAAAGGAAATGAGTTCGGTATGAAGGGCCCCCACACGAACATGAACAGGGTGGGTTTGTAGGGAATACTGGGCCTGATTCAGGGCCCTCCTACCTAAACTTGGAGCGGCCTCTTGGACGCTCGCATAGCTGTGGGTTACCACCCACAGCTTATGCGAGCGTCCATGATGATGGTCGCGATGGTCAAGGCCATCGCGACCATCGGGCTTGCGAGGAGACCCTGCGGGAGGGTCTCGGTGACCGCAAGCCCTGGAGTGATTTTGGCTCTATCAGAGCCAAAATCACTCCCACTGACATCACTAGTGATGTCAGTGGGGCCGGACCCGGACGGTAGGCGTTCCCATGGGATCGCCTCCGTCTGGCAGCCACGCGCCCGGCACGCCCACCAAAGGGGGTGTGCTGTCAATCAACTTCGACAGCACACCCCCTTTGGTGCGAGACCTGGAGCGACGGCTTCCCCGTCGCTCCCCGGGTCTCCGCATGCGCACTAGGGCACCAGTTAAAGGAGTAACTGGAGGATTAGGGGCATGGAGTCGGAACCGGTCTCCCCTGTTCTTTTCTGCCTGCCTCTCACGATAATGTAGGTCTATCTTGTTACAGAGGGAAATCATCTCATCTAGTTTTGTCGGAACGTCCCGCGTGGTAAGATCATCTTTCAATCGATCAGAGAGACCGTTCCAAAATGCAGAGAGCAGGGCCTCCTCATTCAACTTTAGTTCTGAGGCCAAGGTTTGAAATTGTATAATGTATTGGCTGACCGGGCGACTTCCTTGACGGAGACGCATAATTTCAGTGGAGGCAGATGTGGTTCTTCCCGACTCATTGAAAGGACGCCAAAAAGTCGGTATAATTGTCCAGCAGAGGGTCAGATCTTTCCCAGAGTGGGGACACCCAGTCTAAGGCGGGACCAGACAGAAGGGAGACAGTGTAGGCGACCTTAGATTTCGCGGTAAGGAAGTTCGATGGTTGGAGAAAGAAATGGACGTCACACTGATTCAGGAATCCGCGGCACATCTTCGTATTCCCGTCAAACTTGCTAGGCGTTGGTAGATGTAAATGCGATGGGGGAGCCGGAGCGGCAACAATCGGAGGAGCTTGCAGATTAGCAGTTGCAGGCATGCTCACTGTCACGAGGGAGGCCCGTAAAACATCTTGTCTGAGTGACATATCCTGTAAAAATTGGGCTAGCTGTAGCTGGGAGGCTTCTAGGCTTTCAAGCCGGCTTGCGATACCCTGTAAAATGTCCGCATTAGCACCCTGTCCACTAGCCGTATCCATTTGGCCAGTGCAAACTGTCAGAACTTGATTGGAGTTTGGATCCGGAGTGGACACAGGAGTAGTTCGTGGGGCCGTTTGCTGGTATTGGAAAGATGCCGGCCTTAATGGAGTGTGTTTCATGAATGGAGGCAGGTGCAGGAGGTACAAACTGTGGCAACCGAGGGAGGCAAGGCATGTCGGACGCTGGACCCAGAGCTGGAGGCGTCCAAGGACACAGAACCCTCAGGGACGGAAGGACCCTCTATAAGGCAGGCAACTGGAGCACGCAATCCGTACAGGAGTCAGAGGGGGAACGAGCTGGAACACAGACTGAGAGTTAGCAGGCTCACCACGACAGACTGCAGCAATACAAACAAGGGAGCTCAGGAACTAGCACACAGCTAAGCTGTGTAAAACGTTGCACTGGCAACTAAAGAGCCTCTTGACAACTCTTTAATACCCTCAGGTAGTGCAGATAGGTTGCTAGCCCTCCAGCCCAAGCTATAAGCTGATTGGTCCAATTTAGACATGTGACCTGGATCCAAGATGGCAACGCCCAGTGGTCAGCAGCACTGCTCAGGAATGCACAGCCTGCTGTTCAGCCAGCCACTACACCCGATCTCCAGGACCAGGATCACCTCCAGAAGCCAGGATACCTGCAGGAAGGACCATGCCAGAGCGCCCTGAGAGGTAAGGTCCGCGCCGCTTGTGAACCTGCGGTCCTGGTCGTGACACTAGGTGCTTGATGTTATACCCCTTGTGGCAAAGGGTCTGATAGAAACACCTCAATTCAATAATTAACAGGTGTTTTGTCCATATAGTGTATATATTTGTGTGTGTGTGTGTGTATATATGTATATATGTATATATATATATATGTATATATGTGTATATATATATATATATATATATGTATATATATATATATATATATATATATATATATATATATATGTATATATATATGTATATATATATATTTTATTACCAGTTATTTATATAGCGCACAAATTTCCGCAGTGCTTTGCAGAGAATATTTGGCCATTCACATCAGTCCTTGTCCCAGTGGAGCTTACAATCTATATTCCCTACCACATTTACACACACATATACACTAGGGGTAATTTTTGTGGGAACTAATTAGCCTGACAATATATTTTTGGAGTGTGGGAGGAAACTGGAGCACCCGGAGGAAACCCACACAAGCACAGGGAGAACATACAAGCTCCGCACAGTTAGGGCCTTGGTGGGAATCGAACCCAAAACCTTAGTGCTGTGAGTCAGTAATGCTAACCATGAGTTAGTTGCATCAAAGTTTCAGTGCTTTAAAGCACTATAGTGCATTAAAGCACTAAAACGTTGATGCAACTAACGGAGTGGAGCTGTTTATTGAGAAGCGAGTGCCACACCCATGACTTGTCTATGAAATTATATTGTGAGGGCACCGTTTGAAGTTATCCATCAAGTTGTATACTGGCTCCAGCCTGTCCACTTATTCCACATACCCCTCCCCCACCATTCCTACTGGATTTCTCATTTCTCTGATCCTGTATTCTCTCTGATCTGCATATTTGATGTCTGTAACACCTATTTAATAAATTTATTTTTTGGAAAAAAAAAAAAAAAAGGTAAAAACTACTGTAAGAATATTTAGTTGTTTGACATTTGCTCAGTCCATTAAGGCAACTACTGTACTTTGTTTGCTTTGGGTTATGAATGCTGTAAAACACAGCAACCTACTCCCATTGGTTCTAGTAAATTGGTTGAATTAGGAATCTGAGTTCTAGGAAATTCAAAATGACATTTTCCCAGATTTCTGGCACGTAAATCTGGGACGGTCCTCTGAGAACCAGAGCATGTGAGAAGCCATCACAGAGTGGATAGCTTGCATTAAGTAACCGAACAGACCTCTTAAGTTAGCCAAAGAATAGTTTAGCATGGCCAGAATATATGCATTCATCTTAATGTGTAGTTTAACTTACTCTTGTGGCAATACTCTGTGCACGCCCACATTAATGATATTTTGCAGGATTAACCTCTTTACCCTTTCTAGAAAATCTAGTTCACAGTGTTACAATAAAGTGCTCAGCCAATCTAATTAAGTACTTAGGCTCATAATAATAATAATAATAATACGTTATTAAATCGCTTTGGCTTGCTGGCTGATAAATGGTGTCCATACAGTAGGATTATTATGCGGATTCATTACTTAAGACCGAGCCGGCCAAGATGTGTGCTACAAGTACCATATCTCTTACCGGGCATAGGATCGGATTTTGGCTGCATGCTGAAAGAAGTGTGAGACCAAAGATATTATGAGATTAGTGGAGAGATTTTGCAAGTTGCCTTAAGCTTTGCCAAGTTACTCTATCTGAGGTGCAGGGTATAGTTTGTCACACCCATTTCTGAAACAGTCAGTCTTAGGAGAGCGTGGTCAATTTCTGCAGCTACAGTGCACTTAAGAATCCAGCTGTAAACGTCTCTTCATTTTTGATAATAAAACCTACATTACTGAAATTATGGCAGAGGTTCCCAAACTCCGCCATTACCAGGGAGGTGCAGTCAGCGGCAGAGCCTCCCCTGTCAGGCTCCTGAGATTTGATATAAAAATGATTAGAATTATACAAAGAAGATATTTATAACTTATAAACCTCTTCTTTGTTTATTGTAATCATTTTTAGAGCTAACACTCACCAGCTTTGTGGAGCTCCCTGGGACTGCAAGGAGATGAGGTAGCAACAGCTCAGCATCGCTTCTGTATAGTCAGACACTGCTTGCAGAGGTGGGGGCGGGGCCACACCACGGGTAGTAAGCTGCACAGAAAGAGAGCTAATAGAGGAATGCCTCTGAGTATGTTGTTGTGCCTTGAGCACTGATGAACACCTTGGATTTGTAATGTGACCAGGAAGTTCACTGCAGTGTTTAGAGATCGGAGCTGTCAGCAGCAGCAAGAGAAGACACAGTGATGCAGGTAGGAGAATCAATGGATACTGAAGCTTAGTGTAGTGAGGGGAGAGTTACAGTGAGTAGGGGGTGAGACAGGCTCCCAGCACTCAAACCGATCTCCATGGGCTCGATTCAGTTCAATGAGAATTGAATAGCGCCGGGAAGGAGCTCCCGGTGCTGTTCAATTCAGCGTGCTGCTAACCCGACTAAGGATTTATTCTCGTATCCCTCCTGGGGTGTGAGCAGAAATATGACAAAACTACAGGCGAGATGCTGTTTTCTACCCTTAGCGCTGCAGAAACTGCATTGTGCAGGGCAGTGTAGTCGGAGAATTCATGTTTAAAGAGCGATGGGTGCGAGAACCGGCATTCTCGGACAAAACAGCGCGCCAAATTGAATAGCTCCTTCCTGGCACTATATAATTCGCATTGAATTAAATCGAGCCCCATTTGTGCTGTCCCAGCCATTGACCTCACCGCACGTCACTGGCCATTACAGTCCAGGTTTTAAGAATATCCATGATTGAGTCCAAATTGTTAACTCAAATTTACTTGAGGTACTAATTAAGTCACCTGAGCTCAAGCATGGATAGCCTTAAAACCTGCACTATAATAGCGGAGTTTAGGAACCTCTGGCTTTGAATGATGAAATATGAATAGGATTGAGGAGTGTTAAGATTATTAGTTTTTACTGACAGTGTGTTTTGAATGACAGCCTTGTTGCTGGGTAAATTGAGTATTAGTTTGGGTGTGATCAGCTGCTTCCAAGGGCCAGTCATATAGTTTGGGGGAGTGGTTATAGGGGACTATATAGGAGCCTGTGGTCCTTGGGATCAGCCTCTTTGAAAGAAATTTTGAAAGCTAAGTACCAGTGCCCCTGTGCCATAGCCCAAGCAGCTTAGTTTGATCATGCCTCGCCCACGTCGCTCTGCTCCCCCACCCCGTCAGCTAGCTGATTATGCTAGCCCCCTCAGCTTGCCCCCTGCGCGTCCGCGCCCCCCCCTTTCCCCACCTGTGCTGTCCCCACGTCCTCCTTCCCCCCCCACCTCACCTCTGATACTGCCGTCCTTCCCATCGGCTCCCCCTCCTCCCGTGCACGCTGGTGCGGCTGCACCAGCGCATCATGCGGGTCCTACTACCCCGGCGGAGGTTGTGCACTCGGCAACCTCCCCGGGCCGACTCACTCCCCACGCGGCTCCGGCGGGAGCGTCCGATGGCCGCTCCTCGCCGTCCCACAGCAGTCGCGCAGCGGCTGGCACTTCCGCTGCGCCAGCGGGGGCGCGAGTGCTCGCGCCTCCCGCTGGTTACTCTGCTTCGGGTCCGCCGACGGGAGCGTCCGATGGACGCTCCTTGCCGGCGCCCACCAGCCACGCGGCGGCTGCCGCTTACGCTGCACCGGCGGGGGCGCGAGTGCTCGCGCCTCCCGCTGGTCACTCTGCATCGGGCCCGCCGTCGTGAGCGTCCGCTGGACGCTCCTTGCCGGCGCCCATCAGCCACACGTCGGCTGCCGCTTACGCTGCACCGGCGGGGGCGCAAGTGCTCGCGCCTCCCGCTGGTTACTCTGCATTGGGCCCGCCGGCGGTTAGCGTCGCGGGTCACGTGGGGTCATTAGGTTTTGGTCCCCGGGGAGCGGGGGGTCCCGCAGGCCTGGTCTGCACGTCGGGCCCGGCGGCCATCTTAACCCCGGCGGCCATTTTGAGTAGCACCCCTGGGTCTATCAGCCCCATGCTTAGTCAACCTGCCCAATTTTGGCCTAGGCAAGCTGTCCCTTCCACCTATCAGAATCCATGGTTCCCCGCCAACAGTGCCCCACCTCCCATTTATAATGCGCCCCCCTTGTCAGTCGGCTCATCCTGGGGTCAGGCTTCATGGAGCTCCGGGGCGGCCCCCCCCATTTATCCCTCCACCTCAGTTGTGTCCTCTCCGCCTTTTTATCCCAACTACTCTGGGGCCACTTTTGGACCTTACCCTTTCTCAGGTTTTCATCCGCAGCTTTATTTCCCTTATTTGCCAATTTCGCAGCAAAGCGCATCATCGGCTCCCATGCCGATGCTACCTTCCGCATCTCCTGTCATGTACAGTCAAACCTCCACCAGTTTGTCCGCGACGCCCGACTTCACGCTGGTGCCTCCGGCTCGTCTGTTAGCCGCGCCTGCACCCCTTCCGCCTACGCCCGGCATTCCCACCCCCCCCGCGCAGATGGTAGTGACTTCCAGTCCTGTTGTTCACCAGTCTACCCCGGTTGCAGATAATCGGAGGGCGATCGAGGCTCCGTCAAGCGAACCAATCACTGTTGCAGCAGCTGATCCGGTGTGCGCGGAGAAAGGGACGACAGGCGAGTCTTCGGCCACGACGAATGAGCAAGTCGAGGAAGCTGTTCCGGGTCCATCTGGTGCTGGTGAGCATGAGTCTTCTTGTTCGTCTATGTCTGACTCCTCCTCTTCTTCTCATTCTTCTGGTTCCCCTGCGCGCCCGCGTAAAATAGCCAAAATGGTTGCCAGGCGTTTAGCCAAGAAGTCAGTGAGTACAGCTGCACAGGGCGTTAGTGTGGAGCTAGCTACAGTGGCGGCAGGGGCTGATTCAGTGCATTGTGCGAACACCGCCGTTCTTCGCGGCCTGCGAAAGAGTGTGAGGGGGAGAATTCGTAAAGGTAAATTTGTCGACTTCTTTACACTTACCGAAGATATGAAAAAGGCTTTTGGTCAGGCTAAGAAGGCGGGGGGTATGGGCGAGGAGGCTTTCTGTAGTTTCACCAGTTGGTTGAAGGGCATGCTGGTATTTGCGGCGTGCTATTTGGAGACGCGAGCGGATGAACATGTAAACATAGTGAGATTAGGGATGTGCAGGCTCGGATAGGTTCGAGTTTGCACATGGAGTTCGGATTTTTCCCTCCAAAAAAACGGAACTCAGAACGAGGCAAAACGTCATCTTACATGGACGAACATCATCATTCCTGGACAAAAGACCAGGAATGATGATGTTCGTCCATGTAAGATGACGTTTTGCCTCGTTCTGAGTTCCGTTTTTTTGGAGGGAAAAATCCGAACTCCACGTGCAAACTCGAACCTATCCGAGCCTGCACATCCCTAAGTGAGATATATTTTTTTTAGTGCTAGACATGTTTGTCCGTTCGCGGGCCTTGGCATGGCGGGAATACGACGTGCAATTTAGAAGAAAGCATGATGGCAGCAAGATTATTCCGTTCGGAGCAAAAGACGTAGAGGTGTGGTTAGAGGTGTCGCAGCAGCGTAGGCCCCCTTTGGACGGGATGCGTCCTCGCAAGGGTTATGCTAGTGGCAGGACGGGGGCGACGGGAGTTATGAAGGGCAAGTGTTTTGCTTTCAACGACTCCCGGTGTACACGGGGGTCGTCCTGTCGTTTTCGTCACTCCTGTCGTCTCTGCGGGGGGGAACATCCAGCCAAGGATTGCCGTAGAGGGTCTGCTAGTGCCACCCAGGATCGTGAAGGGTCAAAAGGAGCTGGTTAAGGCTCATTCGCCTATTTGTTTAGCTGCACTAGCTCGCTGGTTGGGTCTATATCCTCATAAGGAGGACGCTTCTTTTTTGTTAGAAGGTTTTTCGTTCGGTTTTTCTCTGCCAATAGTGGGTCCTTTATGGGTCCGGTCTCCCCGTAACTTGCGCTCGGCCAGGGACTACCCAGAAGTTGTGCAAGCGAAAGTTAGGGCTGAGGTGCTGCTGGGGAGGATGGAGGGTCCTTTCCCTGTTCCTCCGTTGCAGGATCTTTGTATCTCTCTGGTAGGTGTGGTACCCAAGAAGGCCCCTGGGAAGTTTCGTTTGATCCAACACCTATCATATCCTGATGGGCGTTCGGTGAATGACGCCATTCCTGATAGTTTTTGTAGAGTGAAATATCAAAGTTTTGATGAAGTCTTAGGTTTAGTGCGCAGTTTTGGGCAGGGGGCGCGCTGCTGGCTAAGTTAGACATTGAGTCAGCGTTCCGTTTATTGCCGTTGCACCCAGACGCTATGCAGTTTATGGGATTCAAACTAGAGTCAGGTTACTTTGTTGACAAATGTTTGCCTATGGGTTGTGCGGTTTCCTGTGCCTATTTTGAGAAATTCAGCTCTTTTCTACACTGGTGTGTTCATGCCGGCACAGGACAAGCGGGCGTGGCACACTATTTAGATGACTTTCTCTTCATAGGTCCAGGGGAGAGCGACGTCTGTGCAGACCTCCTGTTTTCCGCTCAAGCTCTGTTTCGCAGTTTAGGAGTTCCCATTGCGCAAGATAAGACGGAGGGTCCCATTTCCTGTCTGTCGTACTTGGGAATTGAGATAGACACGGTTGCGGGTTGTTGTAGGTTACCAAGCGACAAAGTGGCTAGATTGTTAGAACAGATTGCGGGTTGTTTAGCAGTGGACACGGTAAGATTACGTGGAGTTCAGTCACTGCTGGGTTCCTTTAATTTTGCTTGTCGCATAATTCCCATGGGCAGGGTTTTCTGTAGGAAATTGGAGAGGGCCACTGCTGGGTCGAGACAGCCGCATCATCATATTCGTTTGTCGTCAGAGATTAAGCAAGATCTTCGGGTTTGGGCCAAGTTTCTGGTTCAGTTCAATGGCGAACGTATTTGGCCAGCGCCTCCAGTGGCAAATGGGTCATTGCAACTGTATACTGATGCGGCTGGATCATCTGGTTTTGGGGCTTTTTTCAATGGGGAATGGTGCGCTACTGCTTGGCCTTTAGTTTGGCGCGACAAAGGCTTAACTAGTAATTTGTTGCTCTTGGAACTGTTCCCAATTGTCGTTGCTGTGGAACTCTGGTCAGCGCGTCTGAGTAACCGGCATGTAATTTTTTGGTGCGACAATTTGGGGGTGGTGCATGCTATTAACAATCAGCGATCATCCTCTCCATTAGTTTTGCGTTTGCTTCGTCATTTAATTTTGCGCTGTTTAGAGGCCAACATACGTTTTAGAGCTCGTCATGTACCGGGTGTTGTTAACGAGATTGCAGACGCATTGTCTCGTTTTCAATTTGAACGTTTTCGGGCGCTTGCACCGTCTGCTTCTGCTGTTGGTTTGACATGCCCCCCGTTTGTGTGGCAGATAATCAGGCCGGCTTAGAGGCTTTGGCGATGCAATCGCTCGCTCCATCAACTCTCCGCAAATACTCGGCCGCATGGCGGGATTGGAGCAGTCACTGCGCGCGCCAAGATTCGGAGGGTAAGTCTCCGAAGGAGTTGCTGTCATCCTTTGTGTGGGAGAGATATCAGCAGGGGAGGTCCAGGGCCTACGTGGCGTCGGCGCTTGCGGGAGTCTCTTTTTTTTGCAAACTAAAAGGTTTGATTGACCCAACCAGGTCTTTTCTTCTTGCTAAGGCTCTAAAAGGTTGGGCTAGGCAAGCTCCTGTTCACGCCGATTCCCGTCGGCCGGTGGACACCCAGCTTTTGGCAGCATTGCTTAAGGTTATGGAGAAGGTAGCTTCTGATTCGTTTGAGGCTGCTCTTTTTCGTTTAGCTTTTTCTGCTGCGTTTTTTGGAGCTTTCAGGGTTAGCGAATTAGTGGCAGTTAATAGTTTATCTGAGTCCTCCGGGTTGTTGTATAAGGACATTGTTTTTAGAGATGCGGCGGTGCTTTGTAAGCTCCGTCTCTCTAAAACGGATCAGTCAGGTAGGGGTAAATGGGTCACGCTTGCGCAGCAGCAGGATTGTAATATTTGCCCGGTTCATTTAGCATCGCAATACATGTTAGTGCGCCCAGTTGGGGGGATTCAGTGGTTGGTTCATGCGGATGCTAAGCCTCTCACAAAGTTTCAGTTCACTGCGTTATTTAAGCGAAGTTTAATAGAATTGGGTTTAGATCATACAGATTATGGCACCCATTCCTTTCGAATAGGGGCAGCCACTTGTGCAGCGCTTGCAGGGGCATCTCCTTCGGATATTCAAAAGGTGGGGCGTTGGAAGTCAGGGTGTTATAAGAAGTATGTTCGCTGCGACAAGTTGTAGGTGCGCACCCTGCAATAACCCGAAAACGTTGTTTACCTGCCAATCGTTGAACGGTTAGCGTTCAACAATTGGGGGTGTGAGGGGATTTTTTAATTTTCCTCCCGTTAGCCATGATCTGGCCCAATTTGGTTCACGGGTAGGTTTTTGGTTTTTTCTTCTTCACTCGGGTTCCTGTTTCCCCCTTTTTTGGCATCCCTGCTAGTTAGTTGCTCTGTTTTGTTCTAAGTTGTGTCGTTTTGATCCAGGTTGGGTGTGGTTTCTCATGTTAGGGTTTCTTCTTTTGCAGTGTTGACAAAAGAAGACGGGCAGGTGTGGTTGGTTGGCCACTCCTACATTTTTTGGGCGGAAAAACATGTCTCGGGTCGGACTAGTGGCTTGCCAATTGGTAGTCGGAAGGTGCGTTGGATTGGAGTGAGAGGTTTGCGAGTGGACGGTGTTTTGGCACTGATTGTTTCTGCGGTAGCAAAATGGGGAATGCCCGAATGGCTGGTGCTTCACGTTGGTGGCAATGATGTTGGTCAGCTGACAGGCGTGGGTTTAATCGTGAGTCTGCGTGAGATTGTGGATTCGATTCGTACAAAATGGCCATCCATTCAGATGGTGTGGTCAGAGATGACACCCCGCTTGACGTGGAGAGGAGTGCGAAAGTTTGGGGCATTGGAAAGAACACGGAGGAAGGTGAACGTGGCAGTGTCTAAGCATGTCGTGTCGATAGGTGGCTTGGTGGTGCGTCATGGCTTTTTTGAGGGTGATCTTGTACGTTTCTTCCGTCATGATGGCGTGCATTTGAACGGACTGGGTATGAATCTTTTTGTTCAGGATTTGTTTTCGTTTCTTGGTTAGTTCTTTTGGGTGGCGGGCCAGTCTCTATTAGGGCCTGGCTTTGGCAGGAGTACGCTGCAGCTCAGTGGTTTTATGGGACGCAAGATAACTGTGGGAGCACTTGCTCTCGATGTACAAGGCGGATTTGTCCTGCTCCGCACGGGGGGACCCGGGCGTTTTTGCACGAAACGCCTCGGATTGGCCCAGGAGGGAAGTGAGACCCTCACGGTTTAAGTGCGTCTGAAAGGGGGAACGGTTTAGGCGTTCCCTGAGTATTTTGGAGTAAGTTAAAAAGCTAGAACTGAGTCTGCAGCGTCTCTTTGCCACCCTGGTTAGGTTAATTGATTCAATTATAAATAAAAGCTGTGACCTTTTTAGCCAAGCTATGGTGTCTGTGTCTTTATTTGTAGTTAAGGTTAAGTAAGCTAATCAAGGTTGTATAAGTTTGGAAGTTATAAACGTATGTAATTCTTAACGGGGAAAATGTAAGGTTTGTTTTTGCCCCACAGGAATTGCATCAGCACCCATGTGTACTTCTTTTGCCGGTGGCACATCTGCCACTTACTAATACCGGTACAGCCATGCAATGGACTGCGCAAGGACTGAGACGACCACTTAGAGAGGCTCCAGATGCTGCAATCGTGCTTGGTGGGTGTTTAGACGCTACCATCGGTCGCACCATCGAAACTTGCACCAGTCCTGTGCTAGGGGCAGATACTCCGTCTTCGAATGGCCTCTAATGTGTGCGATAAAGCGTCTGTGTACGCAAACACTTCAGCGACACTCATGTTACACGTCCATATGACGGACCGCCTCTGTGCGTCTGAATAGCCACTGCCCAGAAACGCCTAATACATTGTCAGTGTAATCCTCCGTGCCTGCGTATGCGTCTCTGTGTACGAACAGAACCGGGGCGCAGAAGTGACTTAGATGTGCTGTAAAAAAAAAATCGCTCAACTAGGCCCAAGGAGAGTTTGGCAGTGAATTATATTTATTGTATGCTGGGCCTGATACACAGTGCCGATATCTGCGCAGTTGAACAATTATCTGTAAGCTGCTGCGTATGTCATGGCACATTACCGAGGTCGCACGCAGCAACTTGTTCCTTGCAGTGTGATTGACGGGGAGCATTTGGGAGAGGTAACGGTGAGTGGCAGCAAGGAACTCAGGCATGTCGCAACCATTTTTGGGGCGTGTCACGGTCTGCGATCCCGTATGCAGTGACAGTGGCTCAGCGGTCTCCGTTCCCGCGGCAATTGTGAGTAGCCATAGAGTAACGCAGAACTGCGACAAAAGAATGATCTGTGACTGATTTTGCATCTTAGTACGCACATGCTTGGATTTGCAAAGCTGCTGGAGGGCGTTTCAGTACTATCCGCGGCGTCTTCGCATATTTTCACAGCTACATGTGGGATTACAGCCGCGATGGCATTAGTGTACATCTCAGAATCAGACCCACAGGTCAGTATTGCTTATAACATTATTAATTGCACTCGGTGTAGTGCTAATAGTAGCATATATTGAATATTACAATGCATACCCTATCATCACACTTAGGTCCTGATTCAGACCCACTCGCGAGCGGCTGTCCGCTCGCAAGTGGGTCGATGGTGTGCACTGAGCATGCGCACGACGGAGGGAGCTCCGTCGTGCGCATGCGCGAGACGCGACGAGCGAAGGACTTTCCTTCGCTCGTTGTGTCTGATCAAAGGCGGCGTGCTGTCGATGTTGATTGACAGCACGCCGCCTTTGGTGGGCATGCCGGGGGCGTGCCTCCCAGACGGGGGCGTTCCCAAGGGAACGCCTACCGTCAGAAGCCGGCCCCACTGACATCACTAGTGATGTCAGTGGGAGTGATTGTGGCTCTGATAGAGCCAAAATCACTCCAGGGCTTGTGGTCGAAAAAACCCGACCACAGGCTTCTGGTCGCACTGGCGATGGTCGCGATGGTCAAGACCATCGCGGCCATCATCCTGCACACTCGTATGTGCTGTGGGTGGTGACCCACAGCTATACGAGCGTCCAGGAGGACGCTCCATTTTTATGGAGGACGGCCCTCATTCAGAGCGAGCGCTCTGCTCAGAGCGTCCGGCTCTGAATGAGGGCCTTAGTTCTGTGAATTATTATAATGTTCGTTCTTACTTATTAGGGCTGGCCATTGCAATGGCGGAATCGAATTGTTCCATCGAAACATACATAGCGATAGCATGTAACCATGCGCGTCGACCATTATTTGATTTGAAATAGGGCTGTAGAGTCTGAGTCAGTAGAAATCTGCCGACTCTATCTCCAGCTTGAAA
The DNA here is from genome assembly GCA_031769625.1 of Taudactylus pleione. NCBI lineage: Eukaryota > Metazoa > Chordata > Amphibia > Anura > Myobatrachidae > Taudactylus > Taudactylus pleione. The sequence continues at coordinate 4,851,177 of JAUIMM010000160.1, forward strand.
ATAAATATAGTAATTAAAATAAATATAATATGTAAGTATCAGAGATCGCTTTAGCGCTACATCATTTCCAAATCAGTCTTGGGTGTCAAAGGACACATGAGCCTTATCATTATCTTGCAGAAAAGAAACGCTACATTTACTAAAGTGAGTTTTTTGAAGTGGAGGTGTTGCCCATAGCAACCAATCAAATTCTACTTTTACATTTAACTAGCACTATCTAGAAGAGCTAGAATCTGATTGGTTGCCGTAGGCAGCATCTCCACTTCTAAAAACTTTCACTTTAGTAAATTTACCCCTAATGTCAGAAGGGGAAGCCAATAAAGTGTTGTTGACCAAAAAAAAAAAAAAAAAAAAACATCAAAGACCAGCACAGCAGTGTTTGTTCAGTGTTCTGAAAGCAAAAAAAAGTGTTTGTTCCAAACATAGAAAAAACTAGCTGCATGGTGAAGCTAAAGAAGGAAACAAGTATTGCACACCATAATAAATGCAGGGTGCTTGGTCATAAATAATTCATAGCGGCATCTCCAAAAAAGGAAAACCAGCACACTTTTGTTTAAACGCAAAGTGAATTGTATTTTGCATGTTTAGATGAGAGTAGTAGTAGTAACAGCTTCCAAAAAATAAGATATCTTCAGTCACATATTAAAGTGCATAGTGCAAAACCGTTATATGTTACAGACTTCACAGTAACCAAATGGAGCCATGATAATGATATCGAGCAGCGACAGTCCGATGGCCGTTTCGGTGCATGGTGAAGCTGAAATGCCCCTTCATCCAGACTGATATGTGTCATACTTTCTCTCTTGGGAGGCTCCCGAAAATCGGTTGGTGCTCCCGGTTGCCTGGAATAGTGCCATAGTCTCCCAGAGCTGCCTTTCTTGCGCCCTGGGATTCCCACCTCCCGAGTGAAGCGGGTGTTCCGAGCGGCTGATGGCTCAAGTCGTGCTGAATGACGCCATCGTGATCCCAACCCCTGCTTCACAATGCCACCAATCGTAGTATTGTGTAGCGGAGGAGGGGCCATGATGCAATTACATCCCCTACTGCCCACTTCTGCTGTGCCACACACCCTGCAGTGCCGACCCAGCCGGAGAGCCAAAGGTCAACAAGTATAATCTTTGTCAGTGTCAGTATCACATGACAATATGATTCTCACCATAGTGGCACAGTACAGGGTAAATGGCAGGAATACTGATAATGTTTGCAAACCAGGGGTGAGGATTAGCAGCATTGTGCATTAATTAGTGGAGAATATATGACCGTGAAATCCACTATTGCATTTCTTTAATTACCCTACTCAGTGGCGTAAGTCAATCCCACACCCCCGGAGGCAAGTTATAGTTTGGTGTCCCTCCCGTCACAGCCGTTGACACTGTAATGTAGCAATTCAAATGCAGACAGGCTATAGATAGACGCAGAGCCGTAACTAGACTTTTTGGTGCCCTGTGCCAGAGAGAGCATTGGCGATCCCTCTCCTTTTTTAAAATAGGGACGTAAGAGAGTGCACCTGAAAAAGGGCCATGGCCTCATGAGGGAAGGGCCAGGGAAGAGATAGGGGAGGCCAGGAGATGCTGGGGATAAAATAATAGGAAGGTACAAGTGAGAATGATAATAAACAGGAATACTGACAGGCCTAAACAGCGCCCCCTGCCCTGCGGTGCCCTGTCAGGTCGCTCTACCCTAGTTACGGCCCTGGATAGATGAAGGCAGCAGCTGATGGTCTGACATGGAGCTCTCCACTAGTGTATGGTGGCTTCTCAGGTGTCGGGAAGGGGTGCCATGTATTTGGCGGCCGTGACGTTACACTCTGGGTACATATGATGTGGACAATTGAGTATTTTGTACGCAACGCAGCAGCGAAAATAAGCTAATGTTTGCAAAGACGCCCACTGATGCCTTCTTACCTGCAGCGACCCATACCTGCGTAAATATTGGTAACATCGACGCATATCGGTGGCCATCTTACCCTTGGGAGCTCTTCTGATAGAGTAGCAAATGCATTCGCAGTGGCTAATTTATGCACGCCCATGTAACGGCATTTAAATGGACAGACACACCTTAATTTATCAGAGCCCTCCTCACTTAATACGCCCCTGATCTGAGATTTCTGTAAATATGGGATTTCTGTAAATCTCTCAATCAGGCCCTGATTTCAGTCTTGCGTAGACAGAGGTGTCCTATACATCACTGTAACTGAAATGAAGGTTTCATCGGGTAAAGGGAATCACAACGCCATCAAATCTATTCGTCTGTTAAGAATTTTTACTATATTTAATAAGTATGCTGCAAACACAGACCGGTAGGGATCTTGGGAGGGTTTAGTTTTGGACACAAAGCTTGTATAAACGTTACGCCTTGCAGGCATGCATATGTATTATCAGATAGTGAACATGAGCCTTTAATGGGAATACCATGCCCGTTGACAGATGTTATATAGCTGCTAGCTAAAGAATATTTCATTCACAGACCAAGATTTTGCTGGGTTGCTTGTGGCATTAAAATAACTTTTGTTGCCCATAAGATGCTGCAAACACTATAAAAGAAGCTTGCGGGGTACCGCATGTTGATCAAACTGAGCATTTGCCTGCCAGCAGCTAAACACATGTCCCAGCTTTCAGTGGCTGGCTGGCTAATTCTGTCCATCCTGAAATTCTACCACGTAACCGAGAAGCTGGGATGCAGTGATGTACTTAGTACCATGGCGGCAGAGCAGTCTTCGCAGCAAACTGTTGGCCGTCACATGCTATCTTAGGGGGCGATTCATTAGTGGACGGAATTGCAAAGCTGCACGCAAGCAGATTTGCATTTCTGTCCTTACTAATATGCAAATGCAGAAAGAGGTGTCTGACACCCCCTGCTGCATTTGTGATCCAAGCACTGCGACCGAGGTCGCAGGCTTGGGTAACCTGCGACCATATGATAACATCGCTGAGTATGCCGCAGCTTACGCAGGCTGGCCAGCTTACGAGGCCAGGAAACTGCGTCCATGGACGCAGATAATGGTCTTGCCACTTTCGGAAAAACCCCCGTTTCCGGGAATGCCGGCCTCCCCCGCACCACCATGAAAATGCCTCTGCCAGTGGCGTATCTATAATGGGTGCAGGGTGTGTGGTGCACTCTGGGTCCAGGGGGGCCCGCACCACACACCTCGCACCCATATTATCTAAAACTCACCACTCCGAGATTCCGCGTCGGGTCTCTCAGCACTGCCCAAAACGCCGGAAAATGGCCGCCGAGGCCATTTTTCCGCCGTTTTGCGCATGCGCTGTTAGGAAATAGCCGAGAAAATGGCAGCTGCGCCATTTCTCCGGTGATCTGTGCATGTGCAGTAGACTCTGGGCACACTCTAGTGCCCAGAGTCTACTGAATTTGCGTTGGCCGGCCAGTCACGTCAGTCGGCTGCCGGTCGTCGGGGTGAGAGAAGGGGGCCCGTGACGGGGGATGCATACAGGTCCCGCCCCTGGATATTGTCACTGTTTATACATTATATCCTCTGGATTCTACAGCGCTACAGGCCATGTCAGTGCTATATGTAGCAAACCTAGGTGGTAGTATTAATATACTATAGTGTTATGGTAATTCTACAGTATTTGTGTTTATTGATTTATTTAGTTGCATACTTTCTGTATCCAGGACCGTAGCTAAGGTAGTGCGACTGGTGCCATCGCACAGGGCACCACAGGTCAGGGGGCGCTGTTTGGGCCTGTCAAATTTCTGTTTATTATCATTCTTGCTTGTAGCTTCCTCTTATTTCATCCCCAGCATCTCCTGGCCTCTCCTAACTCTTCCCTGGCCCTTCCCCATGAAGCCATGGCCCTTTTTTGTTTGCATTATGTCCCTTTGAAAAATGAGGGGGCGCCAATGCTCTTTCTGGCACAGGGCACCAAAAAGTCTAGTTACGGCTCTGTCTGTATCACAGGGAAAATGTTGACAGAATTTCAGATCTAGTTGATTATAGTGTGACGGGGAACATAGGATTGCTGTTTCCTGGGCGTAACCATTTGTACTCGCAGCAAACACACCAATAACTTAACTCTGGCACATTTCTTAAAAATTGGGCCCTGCCAGCTCGCAACTGGTTCTGATTAAGGTTACACATAGACAGTGCTTTTTTGTGGCGGTACACGCCGGTACTCTGTATTGGCACGTTATCTGAGCAGGAAGGCACTGCAATACACTTCATGATTCTCTGGCAGGTATATCCAAGGGTGCAGTTACCAGGCCTGACAGTCAATCAGAGTTAGGTGAGAATAGCAGTGCTACAAATGGGTAGACCTCAAGTGGCTCTTAGAGAGAGAGTTAAAGATCAATTATAGCAGACTCCCATGCTCAAGCCACGGGCACCGGAGAGAGATCATTCTGAGAATTTTTGCGATAAGAAGCCCACAGATTTCTATAGGTAACACCATCTATAGATGCCGCTGCCTATTGGGCAGAAGTTCCGAAAAGTTATGTTTTCCAGAGCTTGGGCACCCCGCAGCATCAGAGAATTATATAGGCCTTGCTGTGCTGTGGGTCTGCAGCAGATATCTCCAATATCTGCCACGGTACAAGTGTCACAATTGATAATCTGTAGATATGAATTTACTTAGCTGGTAAACTGTAGGTGTCGGTATGAACTGCACTATATGGTGTAATTTTCTGACTTGTTTCTTTTTGCAACAGTGATCACTAATGCTAATGATTATTGCATATTTACACTTCTGCATGCTTGTATATAATGCCCACAGATAGGTTATATTGCAATTTCAATTGATTGGTCTGATGTTCTTTAGTTTATTGTAATGATGAGCCATGTCATTGCCACGGTATCCTACTTGCCTACTCTCCCAGGATGTCCAGGAGACTCCCAAATTTCTCTCCTGCTGATAGATTTACTAAAGTTTCTAGAAATGCCCATAATAAGTGTAACCAATCGGATTCTGTTTATCATTTCTCTATTGCATCCTAGAAAATTATGCATCACCTGTTTGCTGTGGGCAACACCACCACTTTTCATTTTTAGAATCTAATGTAAATCTACCGCTTAGATTTGGGAAGCCGCCGGTGGGCGTCCAATTACAAATCCAGGTGGCTGTGTCGTTTTGCGATTTCCCGCACAGCTGTCGCTGAATCCGTCGCGACAGCATTTGCGACCATCTCTGCATCAGGCCTAATGGCTTGGTAACCTCCGCTATTAGGCTTACTGGAGTAATACACCTTTGTAAAAGCTGGGCGAAGTCCCACAGCAAGAATTAGGGGGAGATGTATCGCAAAAATGCGGTAAAACCCCCGAAAATGCAGTTTTCGGGGGTTTTACCGCATTCCCCGTATGTATTAAGAAGCAGAATGCACTGCATTCTGCTGCTTCGCGTTGCAAGGTAACGCCACCTTCAGGTGGCGTTACCCAATAGAAGCCTATGGGCTTCTTAGCGCGACGCTCGGGGCTGGGAGGGATCCGAACGGATCCCTTCCATGAGCCCCCGCGGCCCGCGTTCTTCTGCGCATGCGCAGAAGGACTTCTGGGTGTTAAACCTGGAAGTCCCTCTGCCCGGCAGCATCGCAAAGGACAGCTCTCATCAAGAGAGCTGTTCTTTGCGATATTCTTGGTACATACCACGGTATGTATGCGAAGTCAGGGGGGGGATGTACCGCATCTGCGATATTGCCGTTAATACATCTCATTATATGGGCATAGCGTAATATTTCTACTAGGCAAATTCACAGTGAATATAAACATGGGAATAAGCATGTCTAGTTTATGTTGCTTACATACTAATGACTCCGGGCTAGAAATAATTTATTTTAGTGCTCAGGTGAAACCTGACCTGGCCAATGCTTCATTCCACCAGTTCCCACAGTGCAGATATTGTAGTACAGAAAGCTAATCAACTGTATAACAAAAGGTAATCTGAGGGGACTTACTTATCACAGTTTGTGTTTCTAATTATTCATTGAGTCGTAAATAACTTTAAAAGAGCATTGATGGGTGTTGAGCGGTATTGAATGTACCTGTTGCTGAAAGAAAATCGAGCTCTGAGGCAAAAGGAAATAGGTGAGAGATGGAAACGGGTAATCTATCTAATGGGCACGTAGTCAGGGGGAGAGGTGCGTGTAAGGCAATTCCAGGAGATGTGAATGACCACTTTTTTAGATAAGTCTTTAATTTACTTTACTCTACACTGATGTATGCTTTGTACGAGCCCTGGCTAGTAAGTGGTTGTAGGGGAGATGTATCAAACCTTAAGCTGGGTACATACTGGGCGATATATATCGGCCTTCAATGGAACGGCTGATATATCGTGTGTGCGTTGGCGGGTGTGTAGTCTCGATATGTCTGTGAACGACGTAGTTTATAAACATATTGCAGCAGCTGTGCAGCACAGCAGACGGCCGATATATCTGCAGCTATATCGGTGCATCTGCTGGTGTGTACGGGCGTTCTGCCGATTGCCCCTACACATGCTGCGGTGAGTGACAGCTCAACTAGGCGGACAAATTTAAGTGCCCACCCAGTTGTGACGTCCAACCCGGCACATCAGGCGGACGATTTGGTAAGGGTATATGCAGATAGGCTGGCGGGTCGGGCAAGTCTTCAATTCAACCATCTACTTTTACATTTGGGATACTCCCCTCCAGAATCCTGTTCTTGCCTTATTATCTCTAAACAGTAGAGGTGCTGCGGCTGTGACACAGGAGGTGGTTTACCTCGGGTAATCCCTTCATGTTGTGGGGACAAGATATGAGGGGCTGTGAACCACACTCAGAGAGCGGGTGATAGAGGTGTTGGAAATTCATTTCAACTATATGTTTTAACTGTGCTACTAATATGATCCTCTTGGGTGTACAAGTTGGGGCTGGGAGAAAAAGATTTGGGGGGAGGGGTGGATGTGTTTCTCACAACAACCAATCAGATTGTAGCTATCATTTATCTAGTACAAGCAAAATGATAGCCGGAATCTGATTGGTTGCTAATGCCAACTTCTCCACTTGTCCTCTTTGGAAAGTTGGACACATCTCCCCCTTAATGAAAGAGAGCAAAGCTTAAAGATGCAGTATTGTTATGGTTGAGGTAAGAATTTACAAAAGACACTGGTTCTAGTCTGCTAGAACTGGAATGCAAGCATTGCGATCCTCTTGCGGAACAGCATGCAAGTTGCCTGTTTCCCTTACAATATTCCTGGCATCCACAGTAACGTTCAACCTAGCATTCAGCCATTAGCGTTGATTGCCACCACTTGTACCAATGCATCTAGGCCTAAAAATGGACTGGGTATAGAGTGACTATTCTTAAACCAATGGGCAAGGAGATTTAGAACTAGGGGTGAGCTGGTTCAGTTCTACTCGGTTCCGTTCGGTTTTAAAAACCGAATCTTATTGGCTATCCAAAACCCATGACAGCTGATAGCCAATAAGATTCGGTTTTTAAATCCGAACGGAACCGAACCCGCTCATCCCTATTTAGAACCCTCCCTTCTGCCGTAAATAAAGGATCAATTATTCACCTCTTTTGAGTTTGTGTATGCCCAGTTTTGAAGAGGTTTGGGACATGAGATCGAATCATCAGAGCAGCGCAAATTAATGAGATAATTAGAGTTATTTTCGAGGGACACATCGAGTGACCAGTCAACTCATGGGATCTTATTAGCAAGGACTGGGCTACATAAGGCAGGCAGTGTTCTAATGGGAGCACGGGAATGACGGCAAGTTGCAGGCGATGGATTGCAGAAGGAGTAGGGTCCCCTAAAAGGACAGTGTGTTAGGTGCTAGCTAAACACATGCTGGAAGGTTGTGGTGTAAAATGTACCTTTGTTTAAAACCAAGATCGTACATCCAACTGGTGTTGTACATTATATGGGCTGCTGTTTATAAAAAGGTTTCAGTTAAAAGTTGAGACGATATTCTGCAATGCGGCTTTCACGGTCTGATTGTGTTAGTTATACACATGCTTTTTAGGGGCGACGGGGAATAAAAATCACTAGATTTTTATTTTTTTTTAGATTTTCCACGGAGCCTTGCTTACCATATACAAAAAAAAAAAATGCAATTATCTTGGATGTGATCCCACAAACAAACGTGATCTGACTAAACCTTGGGCTGATGCCGTATGACATAAATGTGTTTGACAATAATATTGCTTTGCAAAACTGTTTGATAATTTTCATTATTGCTAATTAAACTTGAAGAAGCACAGACGTCTGCCAAAATGAACGTAGGTTTTGCAGCCGGAAGCTGAAAATTAACTTTAATTGATCTTTAAGATAGTTTCCCTGATCACCAATTAGACCAAATTAGTGATCAGATTTCAAGATGGGAATAAATACCCTGACTGATGAGGAATAAAAACAAGATTATATAGTGTAACGTAAATATCATCCGCTTTTATCACCCTTTGTATCATGGCAAAGAAGAAGGTTGCAGACCTTTTAAACATACAAGGTTGACCAGGTACAATACTTTCCAATTAATGTAATGACAGGGGAAGTATTTATGAGCGTAATGGAGATTGCACTGCAATTACGTGCAAGTCGTGAGCGTTTGTTTCCAAAAACTGGACTCGTTTCTACTCTCTTTTTATTTTTTATTTTTTTTTAAATATTCAAGTAATAGATTTTTGACATTTTTTTTGTGGGACACCTAATGTTCTTCCAGCACACTGTTGGAAACTGTTTTGTTCTCAAACTCATTCATGCTGTACAAAATGTTCCTTTCCTTTTTCATATTAGAAATATGCATAAGTAATTACCTAGAAGGCGAAAAAAACAAGTCTTTAATCAAGAATTCACATAATTGATTTTCCTAGAAGAATACGTTTGTCCTTTATAGATGATAAATTAATTTCCACCATTTTTATTTAGTAAAATTTTGCAATCTGTAGAAATATATATTCATTTTGTTTTTTATTTCGTTTCTATCACCTGGAAATCTTGGAAAGGTTCTGTATAAGGTTATTTTTTTAAAATTTAATTTATGAGTTCTGTTCCTAAAATATAGTAGAACACGCGTAATAGGTTTCCCTTTAAATCTCTCTAGTCTGCCCCTGGCGTTGAACTTCATGTTAAAAGCTTTAGCAGAGCTCCTCATAGTACCTATGGGATATAAGTCACAATGTGTTCCTCAACATATACAGGTATGGAATCTCCCATCCGGACACGTTAGCCGCAAAACTCCAAATATTAGATGAGGAGGACTGTCCTTTGTAATCACATTCGTAAATACTGGCATTAACGCCATTAAAAACCCGATAAGTGGCAGGATGTACTGCATCCACGATGCTATGCTTAGTATATCTAAATACTCTAAATTATACCCCTTTCAGACATAAAATCCCAGCATCAACCTGGCTCTGATCCGGGACACTGAGCACGGGTTGAAGCCGAGGTTTTCTCTTTCACACATGACCGTCACCCTTCACACTGTGTCTTCCGGCATTCAGTGGGTGCTTGGAGATGATGTCATCTCCAAGCACTTCCAATCAATTTCTTTTAGGTGTAACACAGGTCATCAAGACCCAGGTTGCACCTTTCAGACTTGATCTGGGTCGTCGACCCAGGTTGCAAGTTCTGGGCAAAACCCTGATGGCGACTTTCAACCCAGGTCGGACCTATCAGACATTCCCCTTTTAGACATGGCTTATGTCTAAAAGGGGTATTTGTGAGACCTGATACATTTTTGGAGGTTGTGCCACACCTAACTAGAATTTTAATTTACAGTGTGTTCAAAATTGGATCAGACACTTAGAAACAAAATTCCATATAAAGATCAAAATAAGTTATACAGTGTGGCTGGTCAATATTTGCGTTTTTGGAACAGTAACTTCCACAGACAGAACGATCTTGGATATTTCCCTGTATAATTTTCAGTTCAAGTAACATCAATCTCTATTACAAATTATGCATGTGCTGTTGTCCTATGTTAAACATATTTCTTTAAAAATAATGGAAAAAAGTAGTAGAAACGTACTAATTGTAAAACGTAGGTTATGAAAAATATCTAACACTAAGATAAAAGAAATAGCACATGAAATAATAATACATAGGGGGCAATTATATTCAGTGGGATGTGACACCAAAACACTCAGCTGTGCACACCACAGCCATATACGGTACCTGCAACACCGCTGGTTTTCCTATGCACCACTATAGGGTGGCTAGTTTTCCTATGCACCACTACAGCGATTGTGGCTGTTCGGGATGTGCCTTTCCGGAACAGCAATTCGCAGACGTCATGTCTAATTGAATCACCATCTTTGTCGCATCAGTAATAATGTAGACTTTTCAGGTCAACATAAATCAACACTTACAAGGTATGTAGACACAAATGGACATTTAATGGCATCATGTGATATTACAAATTAATTTATAGATAATATGCCATGATAGTAAATGGTGTCCCTCTAATAAAGGCTTTACAACCTCATCCACTAAATTATTATAGTTAATTACGTTCAAATCAAAAGATACAGAAACTATTAGAACATCCAGTATTTTTAAGGAAAGCGGAAGAATAACTGTTTGGACTTATTGGTCTTTGTAGTGTAAAGAAGAGGGATTTTAGACTGATCCTAAAGGTCTGAAAGATCTGGGTATCAGGGACAGTGGAAGGGCTGACAGCATTGGGTTGAATAGATATTTATTTGGCTAAATCCTGGGTCAAAGAGTTTAGTCTTCTGGGAGAAGCCGGATGAGTTTTTGGAGATTAGTTAATAACCAGGGTCATCACAGCCAATCAGAGCCAGAGGGGTAAATTTACTAAGATGGGAGTTCTATTTAAGAAGTGATGTTGCCCATAGCAACCAATCAGATTCTACTTCTCATTTATTTAGCACCTTCTATAAGATAAAACCTGGAATCTGATTGGTTGCTATGGGCAACATCACTTCTTAATAAAACTCCCATCTTAGAATCTCCAACAGGTTACATCAGGCTCAGTAAGCTATGGTGCTTCTGTTGTTGAAAAATTATATGTCCCTGTCAAAAACTTGAACCTCATGCTGGGACATGTAGTTCCACAGCAGCCATAGAGCCACATGATACCTGTTCCTTGATTAGAAATATTAACCCACGCTTTATAGATATAGATCGGCCAGCTGGTCGCCCCCCCCTTGTACACACGCAGGCAGATGCGCACGATATATCAAGCAATATGTCTGTGAATTACGTTGTTCACAGATATATCGGGTGTACACACCGACCGATGGTCTGGACAATATATTGTTCGGCGGCTGTATGAACATTATATAATGTGTGTACCCCACATTCATATACAGCAAGATCGGAATATCATAGAGTAAGCTAAGTAGTAGCTGCTTATTGATTATGTTACACATATGCATCATTGACGGCCTTCTACTTCAGTCACCGTGAGGAGAGCTGCTGTACATATCCCGCAGCTCTTTGCAGAGAATACTTGGTCATTTACATTACATCAGTCCCTGTCCCAGTCTTTGTGGAGATGTAACAAACCTTGGGGAGAGATAATGCAGAGAAGTTGCCCATAGCAACCAATTAATTTTTAACTGTCATTTTACAGAATGTGCTAGATACGAGTTAAATGATAATGTAATGTAGACGTTGCCCATAGCAACCAATCAGCTTCTTGGAAATGATAGCGAGAAGCTGATTGGTTGTTATGTGCAACTTCTCCACTCTATGAGCGGGATGCATGACGCATCGCACTCGCAGTGCATTCCGCCGTTCATCGCATGCATGCCGCTGTCGGTAAGAGCGTCCCTTTACGGTGGAGGGGCTTCCGGGTCTATGACCCAGAAGCCCCTCTGGCATCCTTCTGCGCATGCTACGCAGGTTGCCGGGAGGGATCAGATTGGCTTCTATGGGTAATGCCATCAGGAAGATGGCGTTACCCACCGCATCCAAGTCCCGGAGTGCATCGCTTGGCGCATATGAGACGTGGTCAAACCCACATTTTCGGGGTTTTACCTCATTTCTCAGCTTGCTGCATCCCGCCCTACCTCTCTTGAAAGTTTGATACGCCTCCCCCTATATTCACATGGACACACACACGTTAATGTATTTTTGTTATAATCCTTTCACCCTACCTATATATTTTTGGATTGCGGGAGGAAACCCGGAGCACACTGAGGGTACACAAGCACAGGGAGAACATACAAATGTCACACATATATTTCCTTTGGTCAAGCATTGAACTCAGGACCTCAAGGCTGTTAGGCAGCATTGCTAACCACTGCGCCGACCATGCTCCCTAGTTTATCACCAGTGTTCTGAAATATAGGTGCGATACCTGTGCACAGTTAACATAATTGCATGCGATACTATATGTTGCGTTTGGCTTCTTATGGCTTGTACAATTTTGTTAATTTTTGGAACACTAGAATGCTGAACCCAGTAACTTTGTAATTAAGATGCTGGAGGAAATGCATGAGCTGGTGGCATCAATACCTTGGTTTTCCATAGTTAATTGAGTGATTACTCGATGGATTAAGCACTTCTTCTTGATTGTGTAAAACCAATACCTCGTGCCACGAATGTGACGACTTACAATGTCCGCTCGTATGCTGTGCATTTCATACAGAATATTTCTGGGGAACATGTAAAGAAATCTGATCTCAGAAAGGTTACGTTGGGTTGCATAACAAACATTCAGGTTCTGCAGGTAACATGCCCGAACAAGAGATTTTGCTATTCTTACAAGGTGATCTTGCCATTTAAAAAATGGACACATTTAGATATTATATAAAAAGACTAGGGGAGATGTATCAAGCTTTGGAGAGAGATAAAGTGTCAACCAATGGGCTCCTAACTGTCCTTTTACAGGCTGTGCTAGAAAAACGACAGAAGCTGATTGGTTGGTACTTTCCCTCCGCTCATTATGTATTTGAAAAGCTAATTCATTAACCCATTGAAAATGGTATTTATTATAATAGGTAAGTAGGGGCTTACAAATAGTAATATGTTTTATTACATTACTCGTACATTAGACCTTGATTTCCAGAGCAGCTCATTTTTTTTTAAGTTCATCGCTGGATTGTTTACTTGGGTACAGAAAAGAAAATACAGAGTTAGCTCCTACGTGGGCTTTTCACACATTAGTGTCCTATTTACAAAACGTTGGGCATAACTGGGGCAAAGCCTTTACCTTACCCAAATCCTTGCCGTCATCAGCCCACTTTGAGACATCAACCAGGAAGCCCCAACTCCGCTAAGTCTTAAAACATGTAACTGATTTAAGCTGTGTATAAACATAATCCACTTCCATAGTTCAATAGTAACTGTATCGTTATTATAATAGATATACGAAAACTAATGCACTTCTTAAATTAAATAAAAATGACGATAAGAAGAACCAATTGTATGTTTTCTTTCACTTTATAAACTATAATTGAAAAATGGCAGCTGGAATCTGATTGGTAGTTATGTGTTAGTGGGGGCAATTCAATTGTTTAGCAGGCGGCTATTTTTTTTAAGGCACCCGGCAGAGCAATTCAACGGTTACTCCGTCTGAGCGAGATAGGTGCTGGCATTTGTGCTTGCACCCTCAGGAGGGTGCAAGCACAAATGTGTAAGGAGCCCGTGGTTAGGGAGCCCAGGACTTTAGACGGGTTTAACTGTTTTACATGGCTAAACCCGGTATAATAGGGTGTAACGAGGGCGATAATTAATGAGTGCTCAGTACAATTGAATTGCAAAACTGGCCGCCCATTAATTATCTCTGCCCATGCAAAAAATGAATTTTACTGGTTCATTATTTGCTTGTACATGACTCTTTGGGGTTTATTTACTAAGCAGTGTTAGGAGACAGGAGCTGATTGGCTGGCACCTTATCACTTTTCACTCTAACTGTCATCTCACAGGCTGTGTTTGAAAAAAATGACATTTGGGTGCTGATTGGCTGGCACCTTATCACTTTCTTATCACTTTTCACTCTGTCTCCTAACACTGCTTAGTAAATAGACCCCTTTATCATTATCGTCTGTTTAGTGGTGGTGTAATAATTTGTTTTATTTCATACATTTCTTTTCCCTTTTGATTTCCACATAAAGAGAAAAAAATGAAAGATGAGATCAGTTATGTTTGAATAATCCTTGCCAGAGTCTGAGTGTTGTGTTTAGTGAATGAGCCGCTTGTACTCCCTAGTGGCCTATGGATCGGTTTTGTTTCATAGAGGAAAACATTTTAATTGCTGACACAAATGACAAACTTCATTGGAATCAATTGCAACCCCCCCCCTTTTTTTTTTCTCCTCGCTGGCAAATTGATTCTTGATTCACTCCTGCACACAGTGTTTGTGAGTTCCCTACACGCAGAGGCATGAAATCATTATCTGCCATTACACACTATTTGCTTGTGGCCAACATGTGGGAAAAGGCTCATTTTCAATAAAGAACCAATTAAATCTGTGCTGCTTTACTGAGCAGCTGTGAAAACGTAAACAAATAGGTAGTGCGCAGATTTAATAGCACATCCCTGGTCCCGTGGGGCTCTTCCAGATTCATTTTCATACTTCAATTTCACAAGGAAAAAAAAACAAAACAATGTAATATTGTTTATATATAACTTCACATATTTTGGGGCCTATTTAATTAACTCGCACTTATCGTGGAGATGAATGTGTTTTGTTTAATTGTCGCTTACCAAGGCGATAAAAAAAGAACATTAAATTAACAACGCATTAAAACCGAGCGATACTAAACATGTGTAGGGGCCCGATGCATATGTGGAAGTGGGTGCCATGTTTGAGCATCTATCTATCTATCTATCTATCTATCTATCTATCTATCTATCTATCTATCTATCTATCTATCTATGTATCTATTCATCATTTTAACCTACTTTTGTAGAAAATAAGAATTGGGGCTATTCCATCCGGGAGGAGGCAGCCAGGACAGCACTGGGTGGGGGTGGAGCTCTGCAGAGGTGGGCGGGGGTGGAGCTCTGCAGAGGTGGGCGGGGGTGGAGCTCTGCAGAGGTGGGCGGGTCTTTGGGGGCATGACATCACAATTGCATCCTTCCATTTGCATCATCATAGCCCTGCCCCCCCTGCTATGCAATGCCGTGATTACCATTATTGTGCAGCAGGGGGAAGGCCTACGATGATGCAATTCACTGAAAATTACATCACTGGCCGCCTGTGAGCGACTGGGTGGCCCCAAACCTGGGAGAAGTGTTCACCAATCCAGGTGGCTGGGAGCAACACGGCAAGTATGGGCTATTCATTATAAAGGTAATGCACTGATATCTCCTGCTTATCTTTCAGCCTCGATCTGTCCCCATACACTAGTATGGGGACCTAAATTAGTCAAGCTCCGAATATATAATATTTCCGGAGCTTGACTGCGGGAACATTCACTATCTTCATATGGCGTTTGCTCCCACACCCCCGCTCCTTCCCTATGGAAAGGAGTCCCGGGTTGCAAAGAGAGATCCCTCCGCCCCTGTCCGGCTCCTTCCGCCGGACGTTGGGGCTTTGTGCACCTGCGTGAAGCTTAGTTATCGCAGGCGCACTAGCACTGCTGAGTCAGACTCAGCAGTGCTAAGTTTCACTGCTCTGATAGGGATTGGGAGACAGGTGATTTTCGGTTCAGATGTCTCCGCAGCGGAGCAATGCTGAGTGCCCTCTGTGCGTTATTTATATACTGTATTTACGGATTGATGCCCTGGCTCCTTCCTGGAGGATCTGCACCCCAGTTGTTGAATCTGTATTAATGTGAGTACCAGGGGCGTTTCTAGAGAGGAGGGGGTCCATGTGCAGTCTCCGGCACGGGCCCCCTCCTCTCTGCCCGGCAGCGCACTGAGCTGTGCGCGGCCAGCGCCGGAGTTATAGACTCTGGGCACTAGAGTGTGCCCAGAGTCTATAGTGTATGCACGGTCACCGGGAAAATGGCTGCGGCGGCCATTTTCTCTGTACTGCGCATGCGCAAACGACGGGAAAATGGCAGCCGTGGCCATTTTCCAGTCGTTTTCCAGCAGCGGGCTGGGACTTCGGAGAGGTAAGTAATATTATGGGTGTATGGTATGCGGTGCGGGGCCCCCCTGGACCCAGGGGCCCGTGTTCCTCGCACACCCAGCACCCATTATAGATACGCCCCTGGTGAATACCAACCATTTGGATGTGTATATATTTGGAGTCACATAGCAGCTAGAGTGCCGCACATTGCCTACCAATGATATACGCGGCAAAGCTGATAAAAACAGTAACGCAGTGCTTACAGCTGCTTTGGGGTTCAACCTGCCTTTGAGTTCCTAGTCCATGTGTTGCTTTCTCAGTGGGTGTGAAAGCTGAGGAGTTCTCTTTTACATACTGTACTGCATACCTTCCCGATTTATGCGGGACAGTCCCGATTTGGGCTCTGGGCCTGATTCAGACCCGGTCGCGAGCACTGTGCACTCGCAACCGAGTCGATGGTGCGCATGTGCGAGACCCGGATAGCAACGGGCACTCCGTCGCTCCGGGTCTCGCAACAAAGGGCGCGAGCTTTCGATGTTGAGTGACAGCTTGCCCCCTTTGGTGGGCGGGCCGGCGGAGTGGCTGCCCAAATGTTCCCATGTGAACGCCTCTGTTTGGGGGCGGCCCCACTGACATCACGAGTGATGTCAGTGGGAGAGATTTCGGCTCTATTAGAGCCGAAATCTCTCTGGGTCTCGTCGCAAGCCCGATGGTCGCGATGGTCTTGACCGTCGCAAGCCCAATGGTCGCGATGGTCTTGACCATCGCGACCATCTTCCTGGCCGCTCACTATAGCTGTGGGTGGTCACCCACAGCTATGAGAGCGACCAGGAGGCCGTCCTAAAAAAAAAAAAAAAAAAAAAGACCGGCCCTGATTCAGAGCGAGCGCTCTGTCAGAGCGACCGGCTCTGAATCAGGCCCTCTGTTCCTCCTTCCCGATTGGGGTGGAAGTTTGAGGTATGTCCCGTTTACTATGCGCTCTGCATGGAAGAGCAACGGCCAATGGGTGCTGCACAATAGAGAAATCTGAAGGCTGGATGAGCCTGCAGAAAATGTAACCCTTCCCTGGGCTGATACACAGATAGGGGGCAGTGTTTATAGCGTAGGTTGCTTGCCCTAGTTGTTATTACCAGGCCGGCCAATTGGAATTGAGGAAGAAGGTCTTTAAATAGGAGGGAGTGGCCTGAAGCAGACTTCTTTCTTATGGCAATTTTCCTACCCACTACCATGGAGTTTATGTTGCGGTGGTTGTGCTTCGTTCGTGTTGTCGATTTCCATATTTGGGGCGGTTGCCAAGGGTGAGCCGTCTGCCTAATTCTTACCTTGTGAAGGCAAGCTGGTCTCTCTCTCCTCCTTGCTGCTTTTTCTGGAGAGGCTCTACTGCTTCTCCTCTGTTTTTTCTCTCCCGCGGCCGCTCCCAGAATGCCATGCGTGACAACGTCACATGGCATGACATTGTCACGAATGGCACCGGCATTTTGAGAGACTGGGACTCCCAGTGGGAGGGAACAACAACCTCACTGTTTAGCAATATGGCACCGCCGCATTTTGGAACTATAATGCCGGCGGGCAAGAGTGGGCTGGTGCTGTCAAATTAGATGACGCTGCTGGGATGGCTGCGCCTGCTGCCACATTGCCTGGGCGATAGCCCTGCTTGCCCGTCCTTTACAACTGCCACTGATGTATGATGATATATGTAGCAGGGTAATGCCGCGTATCCACTGGACAATGTAATATCATTATCATTCAATCGTTCATTATATTGTGCAGTGGACATTGAGCCCACACTGAACGATATATCTATCGTTCAGTGCCGGCACCCTCCCTCATCCCCGAACCTGCAAAACCGGATGATATCGTCAGGTTGGACAGCAGGTTCATACGATGAGTGACGTCGTAGACGACCAGCAGGAGCGCGCATTGCAGGTCGTTGACGGCATATCCACTGCACTATATAAATGAACGATAATGATATAATTATCGTTCAATATACCGTCTAGTGGATACGCGGCATTAGGTGAAAGGTTGGGGTTTGGGTTAGGCACTAGGGAGAGGGTTAAGGTTAGGCACTTGGGGGGAGGGTTAGGGTACGGGGGTGGTTAGGTTTAGACATCTGGGAGAGAGGGTTAGGGGCAGGGAGAGGGGGAGGGTTAGGATACCGATCGACAGGTGTCTGTATCCTAACCCTGTCGGGATTTTGACCGCCGGGATTCCGCGTGCTGGCATTTCATACCCAACCCCTTTATACTGACCCCATTACAACATTAATATATATATAGCCCTAGACTTTGGATGGCCGTGGATGTTTTATATGTAGTGTTCACTATATTCAGTTGCCACTTTGTCATATATCCTATGACCTAAGCAGTTACTGTTCCAGGATATTTTATGTTCATGTATAATTATATTGTTATTGTTATAATTAACTACACTGCTTTCCATTCCCAAAAGTATATATTTTTTTCATTATTTGTTTTAATAAATACTATATTTTCATATACTTGATATATACAGATTATTCTAATAATAATAAGAAGAATATCTGGATTATCCTTAATAGCATGCACTGAGTGCTGCATTACACATACGTCTTTTTCTCCCATGTTGGTCCCTGGGGAGACACACTCCCCTTCTGTGGGCTGCTGGTATTAGTTATTAGTTATTAGTATTACTAAGTGCAGATAGATACAGACACGTGCGCTTATTGTGTATTTTTCGTTTGATCATTTTATAGACTAGATAAATGACAGCTATAACCTGACTGGTTGCTATGGGAAACACCCCTGATCTTCCTCCGTAGAATAAATGTTTGTTAAATATCCCCCTGAGTGTGATTTTGATCTGCATTGTTGAAGTCACATTGAAGCTGAAGTGTAAAAAGAAAAAAAAAAAAAAGATTAAATATTGTAAACAACTATAAATGTGGCCCTTTAACCGTTTCAGCAGTGTCTTGGGGGATTGAAGCATTGGTCTTGCATTAATCCGCACTGATGATACAGAGACATTGCATAACAGTACTTACAGTTCAAGTTTGTCTCTCGGGAGTGCGGTGTAAAAAAAAAAAACCCCGCTCATAGCGATTTTACAAGACAAATAGCCAGAAACACTCCCACTAACAGCAGCGTCTCAATATTAGCCAAACGTCTGTACTATTTTTGTTTCTTTTCCTTCAGGCCTTCGGATTTATGACTCGTGTGGCCCTGCAAGCAGAGAAAATGAATCACCACCCAGAATGGTTTAATGTGTACAACAAGGTAATTCATTACATTCATACTCCATCACCTGAGCTCAAACCACCGTTGCATTTTTTCAGGGTATCGCTTTACTGGGTTTTGTTGCTCAGATGGGAATAACGCTTCCTGCTAAGGCTTGCACGCCTCGGACCCGGCAAGCTTGTGACATAGGAATAGTTGTCAAGTGTCATAATGGATTTGTCCACTCTGCACTATCAGTACATTCAATCGCAGGTTATAGCAGCGCAACAACCTCCTAACAGTGGCATAGTGTTCACCTAGGCCTACGGAGGAGCAGCTCGTGGCAGAGCCAGCCCTCTAGAATTTCATGAGCAGTACTGCTGGCAGAATATTTGAAATATAGGTGGAGAGGTTTGCAGACAAACTAGGCTAAGCAGAGGCTGCGAGGAAAGTGGAAGGAATCCCAAGCATTCCCTTTTCCCTAATGAATTGATTGTGATGTATTTTCATGTTACTTTATTCTAATAATTGCTTTTAAAGTACGGTCCCAACACGTGTGTTTTTTTTTTTTCAGAGGTAGTGGGCAAAATGTGATGCCTCCCGCCATTGATCACATCGTGCATAGCCAGGGCCGGCTCGGGGCATGTTCAATCAGTGCGGTCGAACACGGGCGCCACCCCATAGGGGGTGCACCCCTGCCAATCATCCTGATATTCAGCGGGACAGTCATGTTTTTTGTTCCACCCGCCGGGCCTAAGTGTCCCGCCGGTGTTCGTGAGGTTCGGCACTGTTGCAGCTGTGTGGCGGTGCCAGCCCCGGAGAAAAGGAATGGATGCCTCACGCATGCACATGGCATGTATTCAGTGCAGTGAGAGGGTTGGGGGCAACCCAGCTACTGAAGGAGTGCTGAGCTTGTCACCAGACTGATTTTAAATGGGAGGCATGCCATACGGGCACGCCCCCAATTAGCGTCACTCAGGGGGCATGGCATATGGTAATTAGATCACACCCTTTTCGGACGCACACGGCGAAGGTGAGGGGCATCAGTCCCTCTCCGCACAGGGCGCGGCAACACCTGGAGAAGGCCCTGTGCATAACGCCGCTTAATAGTGCTATATGCACAAAGATTTGCATCTAAAACTGCAAAGGACGGCTCTTCCGATTAAGAGCAGTTCTATGCTGTGCGAGGACCTCCGGGTTTATGACCTGGGAGTCCTTCTGCGCATGCACGAGCTACGGGAGACCCTGAGATGGATCCTGTTGGATCCCTCTCGGGGAAGTCTCCGGTAAGAAGCCCATAGGCTCAAATAGATGGCATTGCCTATCGGGAACAACTCTCCGGAACTTGATGCATATGGAGAATGTGGTCAAACCTCCAAAAACTTAATTTTTTTGAGGTTTGACTACATTTTTGGGAATAGTGCACCCTACCCGAAGAGGGAAATGTAGTTAACGAGTTGTCGAAATAGATGATTTTCGCCATGGGATTTAAACAGACTGGTTCTGTCTTTAGATAAAATAACACTGCTTTAAATCCTGCTGCAAAAATCACTGATAATTCCATTTCCCTCAAATGCAAAATAAACAGTCCAATGTGAAATGTTTTACAATTGTACAGAATATTCCCTTTTTCTGTGCCCTTTTTCCTTTATTTGCTTATATTTTTTTAATGACTAACTAGCTGAAACAGCAATTGCACCAGTAGGCGACCTTCTCTTTCATTTCTACCTTGGTTTCAATATTACTTTATTCAGTTTGAAGAGGTGCTACCCACTATAATAACCAATAAGTATATAAGTATCTAGAAGGGGACAAGATAGTGCACTGGTCGTATCTATGTAAAACATAACTTTTTTTTTTGTCTCGCATAAAATTATTAGTTTCCTTAAAAATATGGCATAAACAAAAATCGCAGGGGAAATATTAATTTATTTACAGTGAAATAAAATGAGTCTCAGGGACTGTTCAATAGGTATATAACACAATATCTATTTCAGGTATAGAGTATCCATAGCTTTAAGTGTATTATAATCTTCCTCAGTGAAACCTAGTGTCTGTACAATAGTTACGTCATATTACCTTTAATTATTATCAACTGGCAATTGCTTCAAAACACTGTAATTATATAGATACAATGTATCACAAAGTCTGTACTAGCTCTGTAATCCAGTAGAATACTATAAAAAAATAATAATGGTGTTGAAGACCTTTTAAAATAAATTCAGGAGTCTATTTACCTACTACTGTGACAGCCTAAGAGCTTGAAAAGATAGTACAGATATGTTTTTGGATGGCTGTGAGGTCATTACTGGCCTGCAGGGATGGTCACCTTTCCCTCGGGCTCTGTGTCCTATTTTTAGTAAGAATTTGGAGAATTGCCCAGTGGAGACATTGCCCCGCAAGTGGACCGTCGTGTATTTCCTGAGAGATTTTCCAGATAAGGGGCCACAGATATGATTCCTTGACGCATGCCTTAACTTCGTCAACTCGAGTTTCCCTTGGTACTACTGGCAGAGTCTGCTGGAAGTCATAAGCTAGCAGCACAGTGACACCCCCCACATTACTCCATCATTGTCCCCGATGTCTTTGAGAGTTCTGCTCAGTGCCTCAAAACCTCCCTTATGCGCCATGGTACTCTCATCCCAGACAATGAGCTTACAGTCCCGCAGCACTTGGGCCATGTTGCTTTGTCAGTCAATCACCGTGGTTGAGAGGAATCATTTTACCCCTTTTCAGCCCCTTAGTAGTCAAATTTGAAAAGCCCTGCTTAGTGGGTGCTTATGTCATGGAAGGAACATACTCCCCAAATTTCATGTTTCTAGGTCCAGGGGTTTGGGCTGGGTGTTGATTAGTCAGTCAGTCAGGACATTGTACAGTGGGAGGAAACATTTTAGCACTTTTCACCCCCTTAGAAGAATTTAGAAAAATACCTGCTTAGTGGGTGCCTACGTCATGGAAGGAATATGGAATATAGTCTCCGAATTTCATGTTTTTAGGTCCAGGGGTTTGGGCTGGGTGTTGATGAGTCAGTGAGTCAGGACATTTGTTTGGGATGCAGTCAGGAAGCAGACGGTCAAAATGCCGACCGCCAGCTTCCCGACTGTCTAATACCGGCAGGGGTCTAATGATAGGCATCAAAATCCTGACGCCTGTCGATATTTACCTACACCGGGAGCCTGACGCCCGACATACCGATCGAAGGTAAGCCGGGCGTGGACAGCCACGGGGGGGAGGGTTAGGTTAGGGGCTCGGGGGGGGGGGGGACTTAGGAGGTAGGCACGCCCCCGGGAGGGTTAGGGTTAGGCTAGGGGAAGGCCACCCCTAAGGGAGGGTTAGGATGAGGAGTTTAGATTAGTAATAGTTGAAATACCTACCTGTCTGGATCTTCACTGCCGGTCTTCCGCCGTCAGGATTTGAATGAATGCGTCCGGCGGTATTTCATACCGATCCCATTTGTTTTTATAAATTAAGATTAAAGTCGGGTTTTGCACCAAATTTCTAAAAAGAAAGAGGCGGCACTCCATGGTCCTATATTCGAACAATCTTGTATTGAGGCCTAGTTCCTAACATTTCAAAGGGACCTTTCCCCAGAGTGCAATACATTGTAAGAAAGTTTTTTTTTTTTTTTTTTTACCATTTAAATATGTAACACAATAAAGTATTATACTGAAAGTTTTATAAATTGCTCACTTGTTTTTGTTGAAGATTTGAAGTTGTAGCAGATATATCTTTGGTGTATAATGGGCAGTGTTGTTGGCATCCATCTTGCAGCCTGTGCATGTGTTCCAGCAGGATCACTCACAACTGGCTTATTATGCTGTATAGTCAGAGAATACATGAACTAGTCATTATTAGACATTTGTGACAGGATTTATTGTTTTGTGATTTTTGCGAGGGACCTCTTAGCTCACTTACCTATTTTTAAAGTAGAGAAATTGTCACTAGCAGCCAATCAGCTTCTAATGCCGCGTATCCACTTGCTGATTAAACAGAGCGATTGAACGATAACATCATTATCGTTCAATTGCTCAATAATCGTGCACTATAATGTCGGAAACCACCAGCGATGCGCGCTCCCGCTTGTCGTTTTCGAAATCTATCATCGCCTGAACATGCAGGCCAACCTGCCGATAACGACATATTGGCCATGTTCATGGATTAGGGAGGGTGCCTACACAAAATGACATATCGTTCAGTGTAGGCACTACAGGGGATCAGGAACGACTGTACGATTATGATGTCTTAATCGTAGTGTCTTTCCATAGTCTGATAGTGGATGCGCAGCTTAACTGTAAT
This sequence comes from Taudactylus pleione, assembly GCA_031769625.1. Classification (NCBI taxonomy): domain Eukaryota; kingdom Metazoa; phylum Chordata; class Amphibia; order Anura; family Myobatrachidae; genus Taudactylus; species Taudactylus pleione. The sequence goes on from JAUIMM010000160.1 coordinate 4,874,570, forward strand.
TTATCTATACACAATCTATACATTGACTGACTGTCAGAAGCTGATTGGTTGCTATGGGCAATAACTCCATTTTATCTCCCTCATAGGCTTGATATATCTCCCCCTTATTATAAAATATTCACAATAACACATCTTTTTATACATAAGCGTATATCGAAACCCCCCCCCCCCCCAAAAAAAAGTTTTTCTTTTGATGTAATTCATGCGTATACTTTGTCCTTACAGGTACAAATAACACTGACGACACACGATTGCGGAACCTTGACCAAAAAAGATGTGAAGCTTGCACAGTTTATCGAAAAAGTTGCGATTCCCTAAAAAATAAACTTTTTTTTTCATTCTCTCTGTGTGTATTGGTGTGTTTCTGTATGCGTGTTATTAAACAGACGCTATGCCCTACCACATGTGACTAGGATTTGTGTTAGTGTTAAGCTGGGTACACACCTAAAATACATACTTGCCTACCCTCCCGATTTGGTCGGGAGCCTCCCGAAAATCGGGTGCCGCTCCCGACCTCCCGGGAAGGCAGGCAATTCTCCCGGCTGCCGCTCACCCTTCCTATCCCCCCGCTATAACCCCTGCAGCCCCCGCAGCGGGGGGGCCGGTGACGCGATTCGCGTCATTTTGGCCCCGCCCCCTGCTTCACAATGCCTATTTTATCGGCATTGTGTAGCGGGGGCGGGGCCAAACTGACGATATCGCGTGACTCCGCCCCCACCATGCCCACAAGTGATGTCACCCGGCCGGCCACTCCCCCTTGTCTCGGCCACGCCCCCCCTGTCCTGCCGATCTGGCTGCTCCCTCCCGGAAGGAGCAGCCAGAAAGTCTGCAGGTATGCTAAAATATATATTTGCATATGGACTGATCCGCAGATGATGGTTCTTCATACGCATTGAATAACCATCATCTGGCCGCGGGTTCCGCTGGTCAGGGTCGCGACGTGCCCCTCTCCCCGCGGCCTCTGCAGCAAGTGTACTGGTGGTCGGCTGACCGCCCGTACACACAGCGTGATGAGCAGATATATTGGGCATCGGCTGTGCAGCACAGCCAACGCGATATGTCTGTGAACAACTATTATCGCTGGTACTCACAATTATACTAGACGATCAATTCATCGGCCAATATATCTGCCAGTGTGTACCGAACATTAGTGCAGAGGCAATATGGCAATCTGAGCTTTTACAGTAAGAAGAGACCTAAAGGAAACAAGAGGAACAGTCAGCTATGTTTCATGCTCTGATAAAATGGCATCGTACAAGTATATATGTTGGAGAGGGAAATAAACAGGCAAATGAACAGGTTAAAACTTCTATAAACCAAAAAATACTTCTCTTTTGCACTGAAAAAAAAAAAAGTGCGCACATAGTGCATTTTAACATGCAGATCCCCGTCATGGAGCTGACACCGGGTTGGTATGCTGAAAGAATTGCGGATACACATGAAAATGCACATGGCGGGGAGAGATCACTATAGCGCCAGAATCTTTATTCATTGAAACATTTCTGTTTTTCTTCTACTGTATTACTCGGCTCATACTTAGCCTAATCTCTGCCATAAACGCCTGAATTTTAGGGAGTCTTCCTGGGAGGACCAGAGCTCTCTCCCATATCCCGCCCACTTACCTACTGAAATATACTGAGCGGGGTGTGATGGCACGATTTGCCTTGAATCGTGTCATCATGGACTTATGGGATCCCCGGGAGGAGATATAATATAAAAAAAAAGTAGCAAGAAAGATGTAGCTATATCAGTGCCTTAGACTAATCATGAGGGGACATTATACAGCATCCACACAAATGATACCCCAGAAGACTACAGGGGGAGATTTATCTAATCTTGGAGACTGATGAAGTGAAGTTGCCTATAGCAACCAATGAGCATCTAAATGTCATTTTACGGGCTGTGCTAGAAAAATGACTGCTGATTAGTTGCTGTGAGCAACTTCTCCACTTTATCTCTCTCCAATGCTTGATAGATCTCCCCCTTTAAATTTTCAAATAATAAATAACATTAGCTTGCTTATTTCTCCTGACACAGAGAGCACAATTTGTACACAATGGCCAAAATACTGTCGTTTGCTTATTGACATGGCGAGTACCTGAACTGGGTGTGTTTTTGTGGTTTTTGTACCTGCATTTTCCAAAACAACCAAAAGCAGGAATCTACACGCAGGTTTTCATAATAAAATCTACAGTTGTATATGTTTTTTTTAATTAGTTTGAATGAAATGCATAAACTATATAGAAATAATATGGTAACCTAGCAATGCCTGCCTTTTTGAAAAGTAAACAGCCTACCACATCGAGTAATGTTTATTCAAACTAGGATGTGGGAGATCTAGGCATTAGAACCCACCGTCTATGGACTTATTAATGCTTTCTGTACAGTTGTATAATAGGGTGTTATTGTCTGATGATCACCAGACAATAACTAATAAGGGTCATATTGAGAGATGCCACTTTGTTCCCCCCTGTGCTATTTTTTGCATGAAGTGACATAAACCTTATCCCTCATAGACATCATTACACAATGGCAAAATTATGTGATCATTGCTGGTGATGAGAACGACAACTGCCAGTGGAATTTCCCCCCTTGATTCCCTGCTGTGCTAAGTGGGACTTGTCCTTAGCACTTTTTAAGTATATGCTGAGGACAAGTCCCACTCATCTTAAGCAAAGAAGAGGGTTAAAGGATAGACTATTCAATACCATAAATACACAATCTTTATATATTTTATCCAGTTTAAATCATCTATGTTGGTTCTTTTTAAATTAAAATAAAAAGTTATGGTAAAACATGATGATATCCCGATTTGCTAAAATATGAAAAATGTGTGATCTCCAAAATGATCAAAATCTGTACTGTCCTCAACCTAAAAGTAAATGGACATTCTCAACATGTCTTTGTTCGACCTGCCCACCAAATGTTCTTTTTTCATATCGTCATGCATTGGCTAAATTGGCCATTGGACTAAGGGCCTGATTCAGACCCGGTCGCAAGACTGCGTTCGTATGTAGCCAGCCGATGTTTGCATTATGCGTATGCATCGCAGTGCACGTGTGCGAACTGGTCGCTGCAATAAGGATTCGATCGCAGAGAGCACGCAAAACCCTCACAGAGTGATTTACATGAAGTGACTGTTTGGGGGTGGAGAGGAGGGGGTGGCCGGTGGAACGCAGGCGTGCCTTTGCGTTTGCACGCCGTTACAGGGGCGTGCATAATGAAGCCCCTGCGATTGCATATGCTGGCAGAGGTCTAGCAGGCGACAGGAAGTATAGCAGCTTGTGCGGCAGGGTCAGGTCAACCATAAGTGGTGTGAGTGGTTCCGATGTTACCGATGTTTTCGCTGACTTGTGGATGCACGTCATGGGAAGTGGGCGGCTTTATACAGTGATAGGCGTCTTGGTATAGTCCTACGGTTGCCGTGCGATTGCATTCATTAGCATATTTTCGCACAAAGCGGGTGCATGTGAACGCAGCCTTGCGACCGGGTCTGTATCGGGCCCTCAATGCCTGGATGTGCACATATTGCTGTGTATGTACTTAACGTTAGACAAACCCAGTGTCTGATTTAATATAACAGTGGCCCAGCCTTAAAATATCCCTAAATGATCAGTCTGTTTAGTTCAACTAATCTGACTTCCACTGTTATATACACGCATAACACAACTTACGGTGGAAATAATATACAGTATGTCAAATAGAAAGTAAGTGCACCAATCACATTCAGGGGTTCCTTTCATCTTCTTTTGGGTCAAAACAATAACAGTTTAGGTAGAGTTTTGTGGTCCTGACTATTTTCCAGTCTTACGATGTAACAATGTATAGTACAGTATTGTGCGTGTAATAAACAGGCGGCCAGAAGCTTCATAATTGATAATACATACTGTAGACAGATATTACAATGGTCCATATCTTTGTATTATTGCTTTGTGATGAGATAACATGTTTGCTTTCAGTATCCAAGCAATAAATCAGCCCAAGGTGATCTGCCCATTTATGGCTCCTGTTTTATCTCCCCGAAATACGCTGCACTGTATAGATCGCCTATGTAGCTGTCCATTTCTAATATTCACCTTCTTTATAGTTCAGCTATAGTTCTTCCTCTTAAGCTGGCCGTACATCAGAACGATATCCTTCTAACTAACCAACCAGTTAGCTGGTAGGAATGATAATCCGGTCATGTGTGGGAGCAAACAATCATCAGTTTGCTCCCACACGCCAAATAATGGGCAAAATCGGTTGGTCCATCTAGTTGGGAAGTTCAGACATGTTTGATTTTTCCAAACTAGTTGTCCGCTAATTGTTCTAGTTTAGGGGGAAAGTTTCCAACTATCCCCCCAACCTAATGATAAGTAAGCAAACACTGGCCAGCAGTGTCCACCTACTTATTCACTATCCTCATGGCCATCACTGCAGGGGCTGCTCCTGTCAGTCTGGGATTCCTGTCGGCGGTGGCGGCAGAGCCGAAGGAAGATCAGGAGGAGGAGGATCGGTGGTGCTGGATCAGTATTGCTGCTGCATGTCCGTCAGTAAGAGTGTCTCTCACTTGGTTTGTATGTGGAGAGAGATAAAGGGGTCTATGTGCTAAGCCTTGGGGAGAGATAAAGTGGACGGAGATTAAGTACCAACCAATCAGCTCCTGTCACTTTACAGGCTGTGTTTGAAAAATGTCAGTTAGGAGCTGCACATAAGCACAGGCTAAACACAGCTGGGTCATGAGTTTGGTTACAGCTGGGACCCCAAGTGCTTTATACAGCAATGCCAACCACTGTGCCACAGTGCCATTTACTGTTTTTACACTAACTTGTTTGAAAGAAGGTATAGCATAGCTGCCAATGACGGCAAAACACACCTAGTTTAGAAGATCACCTCAAGCTAGCAACTTTTCTGTTATGTGTCGACTGCATCTGTGGCTATGTTAGCTGACTTTCTACCTTACTATGCTGATGTGAGTGTACATCCATATCCAGGAGAAAGGCCGGGACCACCCACTCTGCTTTTCCATCCACTATCCTCATCATCATTAGTATGGGGACTTACACCACCCCATGCTGGGTGCAAGAGACCCGTCTGAGACAGGTGTCCCATCTGCGTCCGCACCACACAAACGAACACAGAAGTCTGCCCATACACCCACCACGCTGCCAGGACAATCCCATGAGATGTATCAGGTCCTTGCCATGGAGAGAGTAACCCGTCAATGGACGAATCAATCCATCCGCACTTCTCGTCTCCTTCCGTATGTCTCTGCATGGTGCAGTCTGTGATTGGATTTCTGCAGTGCGTGCGTAATTTGCATATATCTGTGGGATCCGTGCGCATGTAAATGTAGCTCCATTGCAGACAGAGTTCAATACAATAGATGTAATATGACATACCTACTATAGTAAGTGGATGAGCACAGTGTTTATAGTGTGCTCATTCAAGCTATTATCCAACCAGCCCAGTTCCAGCCACATAACACCCATTCTCTACTCCCTTCACTGGCTGCCTGTCAGATGGAGAATCTGTTTCAGGACTGGCGTATTGACTTTCACAGCCCTACATGACCAGGGGCAGGATGTACTAAAGGAAAAATGCAGTGTAACCCCCATTTTCAGGGTTATTACCGCATTTCCATATGTACTAAGCCCCGGCCACCCTTTTATCGTTGTGGCATTACCCTATAGAAGCCTATGGGCTTCTTACCACACCTGATGCCCCGCCGTCGCCCAGCACTGGCCTCCACTTACCTGCTCTCCATGGTTGCCATCCCGTGCTCCTGCTGGGTCCTCCGTCTCCTCCTCCTCCTAATCTTCTGGGTGCAGGGAGGAGCCCGGGGGTTCCTGCACAGGTCACCAGCAGGAAGCTACCGGGGCTCGGAGGGGGCGGGGTCCCACGGAGACCCCCTCACCCAGCATCAGCTGTTTCGCAAAGGGCAGCTCTTATCGCAAGATTTCTAATCGCATATGTTAGTACATATGCGATCAGTAAAAGTTGCGGTGACTGGCGGAATGGTCACCGCAACCTTAGTACATCCCGCCCCAGGTATGGTACCTGAAGCAGCTTCTGATCCCTTACTGCCCCGCTCGATTACTGCGATCAGTAGATGAAGGACTATAGCCAGTACCTGGAATCTCCCTAAATTCATCTGGGGGTCAAGCTTTTAGCTTTGTGGTTCTGAGTCTATGGTACTCGCTTCCCCACACACTTCCAGAAGCCTCCATTCTAGAGTCCTTCAAAAACAGAAACAATACTCACCTGTTTGCTCACGCGTTTCACTAATGTCCTTTCACTAATGTTTCTCTTTTCTGCTAAGCTTATTTGTATTTTTTGGTTTTAAATGTAAAGCACTTTGAGTCCTCTTGTAGGAAAAGTACTATATAACTAACATCATTATAATTATTATTGTTATTATTATCATCCCTTAAAACCAAAGTAACCTCAATTAAAAACAAATAAATTACATTAATATGATCTTTGTTAATGCTTCCAGCAGGTGAGCGACACCGGTCAGAGGACGTATTACAATTGGATCTTCCGTTTGAAAAGTGACCTTTGATTGTTACCATCATTCGCTTCCATTGTGGAATATATGCATGGACTAATTGGAGGTCCGCGATCTAAGGGGACAAATCACCAATACACCATCAATTGGGGGCGTCACATGCTGACATGATTTCTGCCCATGAAATTATTGGGACACCCTGACACCACTGTGCACACCGCATTATTATCAGCACGAGACGGCGCACTCTGTGACAGGTCTGGTGTCCATTTCCGGTTGGATGTGGTGAGGTTCCCTTGCGGACGCTAAATCTGTATTTATATACACAGAATTGTACTTTTCAAAGCTGACTATCGATGGTTCAGGTCTGGACTGTATGGATTTCTTATCATAGCACATTAGATCCCAGTGGGCTGGTGCTATTACTAGATTATTAATGTGGGTGTATTGTTGTATTTTTATTGTTATATTGTTGCTACTTTTAATAAAAAAAATATATATATATATAGACAATATATGATATTAAAAATGGTGTCTTAATCTTTGTGTGGGTTCTACCCTATCCCTATTATACTTTTATATACTCATATTTTTCAGATACATAATATCAATTAGCGCAAAACCCATCTACATTTCTAGTATCCAGTGACCATTCTGTGGCCACAGTATTTGAGCTTACACAAGCTCATAATTGTTTTGCTGCTTTGTCTAGACGTAGTGATATATAACTTTAATTTTTATTAGTGCCTGCTTAGTGGTTTTTTTTTTAGTACCTGGAATCTCCCTGAATTCATCTGGGGGTCGAGCTTTTAGCTTTGTGGCTCTGACTCTATGGTACTCGCTTCCCCGCACAGTTCCAGAGGCCTCCTTTCTAGAGTCCTTAGAAAACAGACTCAATACTCACCTGTTTGCTCACGCGTTTCACTAATGTCCCTTCACTAATGTTTATCTTTTCTGCTAAGCTTATTTGTATTTTTTTATTTTAAATGCAAATGTAAAATGCTTTGAGTCCTACTGGGAGAAAAGTACCATATAACTAACATTATTATTATTATTATTATTATTATTATTATTATTATTATTATTATTATTATCAATCCCTAAAACCAAAGTAACCTCAATTAATAACAAATAACTTAGATTAATACAGTTTATTTACAATTTACATTTTTAATTGATATATTCAAAACTAAAGTTGACAATTTTTGAGCACTTGTTACAAAAACACACTGGGCCTGTTTTAGAGAGGACTCTCTTGCACAGATGCTGTGTATTTGGATACTTTGTGATCCTCAGTTGAGCAGGTTAAATTCTCCCGATTGGCCGAGCAGCGTGCACCCACCTTGACCTCCTGTGATCCCCGTTTACACTGAGCTAGAAATAGGGCTTCTATGGGATCGGGAGGTTGGGCAGATGAATATTAAACAGTACATAAAGCTATACAATTATCTGTCAGATATCTGTCCAATCTGGCTGGTTGGAATGAAAACCTGGTAATGTATGGGAGCAAATGACAGTCGATCATATGGCTTTAAACACTGAAAAAAGGACAAAAAAAATTGTTCAAATTGGTTAAATTTGTGTGTTTTAACCAATTTGTCTGAACAACCATTTTTGTCTGTTTTCCAGTGTTTGTGAGCAAATGGACCGGGCCGATGATTGTATAGGTGTGTAACTAGCTCTAGCCTAAGCTTACTCAGAATGGCCACCCCCAGTCTGCTTGCAAGGCCAGTAAATCTGGATCGGTAGTCAGACACTGGTCTCGGCACTCCCAGAAAATGGGTCGTTTTATGGATATGCAGACAGCGGTGCCCCCTCCTTACCCCCAACCAGCAGCCTGCAGTTTAGGTGGCTCTGCATGCACAGTCCCTTCGCCATTGGATATGTACTCAAACCATCAAGCCCACAATCGCATACAATTCATTCTTATTACTATACACAGTCAAATGCAGATAATAGGATACAATATTAGCAATCTGAATTCTTCTCCCCTGGGAACCAATGACATCAACAACAAACTTCCCTATTGTCCTGTTTATTCTGGGGGGGTATAAATTAGGGATGTGCAGGCTCGGATAGGTTCGAGTTTGCACGTTGAGTTCGGATTTTTCCCTCCAAAAAAACGGAACTCAGAAAGAGGCAAAACGTCATCTTGCATGGACGAACATCATCATTCCTGTACAAAACCGGAATGATGATGTTCGTCCATGCAAGATGACGTTTTGCCTCTTTCTGAGTTCCGTTTTTTTGGAGGAAAAAATCTGAACTCAACGTGCAAACTCGAACCTATCTGAGCCTGCACATCCCTAGTTTAAATAGAAGCTAATTAACCAACAACAATTAGCCAGCAATAATAATTCGTGTTCCGTGCAAGTTAGATTTTCATATGGCACTTCTGATGTCAAACTGATCACTTCTACAAAGGGTGTTATTTTGTAATGAATACTTACTGCTCCCTAAGGGATACAAGGCTGTGCTCCAAAACATATTGGGAGAGTTGCAGGGCCTTAGAGTTAGAAACTGCTAATAATAATTTGCTCCTGGAACAAACCACGCGAGGGGTGCAAATCATTTTTTTTCTGCATGCAGGGGAAACACTAGCTGGTCTTTTTGCATGTAGTAAATATATACTGTGCCGCTTATTATATATACACCCCTTCCCAAATATAAATCTCTCCCACCTGCAGTACAACATGGTTTCGCCAAGGTGCAAATTGCTCCTTTTTTGCTCCTTTTATTGTTTTGCTCCTTACTCTGATTTAGGCCCACACGATGTACATGAATTACATTTCTGTCCAGGGAACTGGTGAGAATTCAGTCCCAGAATGTTACTTTTCCAGCATAAAAGTAATTGTATTCCCACCGATTGTGTAGCTGCAGCACCAGATCATATAACAGTAACTTCCATGCGGCTATTACCAATGTTTTGTGGCTACTCAGGAATAACACTGCTACTTCTGCAGATGTAACATGAAATCCCAGGTTCATTTGTCTGATGTTTCTCCACAATTTCTGCTGCTTTGTAATAGAGCAAATCTAAGAGAGTCTGATTCATAGATATATATGTTCATCCGATGATAAACAAACTGCTCCAATGGTTGACATGCTGCAGGGTTTGGGGGGTCGGAGCATGGGCGTGGCTGGTCATCGTTCCAGGAATCGGGCATATGTCACCCCCGATTTCCAGAAGTGACAAGGCCAGTAGCTGCGTCCGCGGATGCATATTCCTGGCCTCTGAAGTGACCAGCACTTGGTCTCCAAGGCTTAGTACATAGGGGTTGGGTACAGGATGCTGGCGCTCTGGATCCTGGCGGTCAGAATGCCGATGCCGGCATCCCAACAAGGTTAGAATGCCAACACCCCCAGGTAAGTAAGACTAACCTAACCCTCCCTTCCAGGTGCCTAAACCTAACGTTCCCCTTTAGTGCCTAAACTTAACCCTCCCTCCCCGCAGTCTAAACCTAACCCTCCCCCCCGCAGTCTAAACCTAACCTTTCCACCCGCAGCCTAGCCCTCCTCCTAACCTTCCACATAACCCCAGTATTTTCCTTCGGGATTCTGGCGGTCGGGATGTCAGTACCGATATTTTGGCAAGTGTCAGGATTCTGGTGTCGGCATTCTGAGTGCCGGATTCCCAGCGGTAGGCATTCTGACCACATCCTAATACATAGAATGCTTAATTAGTACCTCAGTCAATTTAATTAAAAAATTGTGACTGTAATGACGGAGTTTGAGAACCTCTCACATAGGGAATTGGTAGTTATTAGTGGCCAAAATAATCTTTGCGGGGTGGACACTGGTTCAGAGATTGCCTTTACAATTTAACATCATTAAATTCCAACCATAGGGCCTGATTCACTATGGAATACAACTTTGAATGCAATAGCGATTACGCACGTAGTTCAACTGCGATAGTCTGCTAATTCATTGCGATCGCAATGCCGCTGCTGCACTACATAAGGCCGCCCACCTTACCTTACACACATCCGTAATGTTTGGCAGGACTGCGAAAACATCGGTACAATAGAGCCCTGACGTTACTCAGGAAATGCTAACTTCCAAACACGCTATCAGGCCTCAAGCTGTGTATGGCATTGCAGTGGCTAAGACCACCCCCTGTTACCACCCACAAACGGCAGTTCCTGTCAATCACTGTGCGATGGGTTTGCGTAGTCACTGCATTGCGATTGGAATTGCCGCCCCGATCGAAATGGCTAGTTTGCGCACGCACATTGCGATGCATACGCATGCTCAATACGAAACAATCGGCCAATTGCATACATATTAGCAACTGCGTTCTTTGCTGAATTAGACCCATAGTCTCAAAGGCTTGTTCAATCTGGATGTTTTCAGAGCAAGATGAACCCATGAAGATCAGTTCTGTTATAGCCCGATTCTCCTCCTCAATTCAAAATGTATCTGTCTAGATTCAAGAAAACCAGTCACACCCCAGCAGACAACGCCTCTCATACTGTTCTCTGACTCTTCTCAGAGGTTTATGATCCTAAATAAGCCGGTCATCTGGGATTTATAAAATGATTTGCCTAAACAAAAGACACAGATTTTGTTGACTTGTGAGGTCTGAGCTTGAAATAATGGACACAGAACAGTCCTCTCTTGGGCTGTCACACTCTCTACCTGTTCCCAAACCATGGGCTCATTTCATGATAACCCAGGGGCAAGGCAGACGTCTTCAAATACTTTATTTTTAGAACAAAGCAGCAAAAGGCTTCCAACAGAAACTTTCAAATAAAAAATGACAAAAAAAATCGACACCCATATGAAGAGCAGTGTATTTGTTCATGCGTACAACATAACAGATGCTGAAAACTGCATAAGGAAAATGGTAACTGTGTAATATAATAAACCGGTATAGAATTTTGCATAGAACAAATGAGGATTTAGGAAATCAGACATAAAAACTAGAATTAGAGAAGCAAAATGTAAAGAGATGTAGAAAGAATGTAGATATATGCTTCTGTTTTTAAAAGAAATATTAACACTTTCTCACACCCAATAAAAAAAATTAAAATAAAAAATAAAATATATACTATATATTTATATAGTTTATATATATATATATATATATATATATATTTATTTATATATTTTCTGGCACTCACTGCCAGATCTGACCCCATTGCCCTCCGTCTTGAAGATGATGGTAACAACTTTCTTCTACAGAATCACACAATCGGCGGCGCTCAGGAATGAAAAAAGACACAAAACCACCATGTAGCAAAGGCCAACGTTTCAACGCATTTTCATCAGGGCAATACAGAAAACATGCCCTACTCCCCATATATAGGTGCTGCCCTTCACCAATGTAGCCTCATGTCAGGCACATCTCGCAGCCATGGGATGTAGGTTGATGATGTCACACCCAGTGCTTCCTTCACCAACATAATATTAAAGTACAAAAAATACATTAAAAGTAATGAGGCATATAATAACAAAGTATAGGCAAAATCTGCCTGCGTATAAAATCGTAATAATCCATGGTTAATAAGCAGCAAGATAGACTGCAGTAAAGCAGCAACACTCTGCACACTATCAATGTAGCACAGCTGCTAAGCAAATAATTAATCAAAGCAAGTAGCCAAGCTCCACATACCAATGCAGCCCAGCTAATTAGAAGCTAATAGTAGCAGTGACAAATGACAATTTATCATAAGGGTAAGATAAACAAAACTGCAAACAAACAAAAAAACACAAATATTGCACATACCCGATGTCCTTAAAACATCACTAATGTGATACATCCTAATAATAATAATTGATCCACTACCAAAAATCTACATGCTATACAGCTAATGCAGCAGAACAGTGCTGCTTGCGAACAGGTAGTCAGTTTGATCAAATGGAAAGTGCAAGTAAAATGACACACAGTACAGTATATACAAAGAGACATCAAATGAAACAATGTAGTCCCATGGTTTCATTTAGTCCTCTTGGACTTAAAGCTTCTAATAAAAAAATCCATTTTGCCTCCTTTTGCAGTAATAATTTTGATCTGTCACTTCCGGGGGGCGGGGGGGAGGGAAGGACATGATCTATAATCATATGTTTAATTGCTGTTGGCGAGTGACCCATCATGGCAAAGTGTCTGGCAACTGGCTGTTCACTAGTGCCCGAAAGTACTGCTGCCCTTATTGATTGTCTGTGCTGCGCCATTCTGGTTTTAAATTGGCAAACAGTCTTTCCTATATAATATTTGCGGCATGGACAGATTAATGCATAGACTAAATATTTAGACATATAAGATAAACGATGTCTGATTTAAAACTTTTAAGCAGAGTAAGGATGCTTGATGGTGTCACCTGTCTGCAGGTCACACAGCCCGTACATTACACACAGCCCGTACATTACACACAGCCAACTTTAGGGTCTCCTAAAGAGGTTTTTGGGGATTTTTTGCCAAAGTTGGTAACATCTGCATGCACAAGGTAATCCCTGATGTTTCTTCCACGTGAAAAACTAGTCATAATGTGTTTATTAGCCAAAGTTGGTATTTCTGTATCAGATCATATGATTGGCCAGAATTTTTTAATTGCACCTCTCGCCTTAGGACTGGGCGTATTAAATCTATTAGGACAAATGATCTTATTAGATAGAGATTTTTTCTGTTTAATTTTGAGGGTATTTTCTCTAGGGATAGAGAGAACTTTATTTTTTGTAGCTACCAAAAGGTTGCGGTCGTAACCCCTAGACACAAATTTCTCTATCATGTGGTCCATTTGACTTTCCATATCATTTTCATCACTACAAATACATCTGACACGAAGTAGCTGCGAAAATAGCAGACCTCTATAAACAGATTGTGGATGAAAACTTTTCGGGCTTAACAGAACATTATGGTCTGTGGATTTTGCAAACAGTGTAGTTTTAAGCTTATTTACACCCTTAGAAATTTTCACATCCAAAAAGTCCGCTTCACAGGGCTGGTGCTGTTATTATGTCCGGCAATCACATCAAAAAGGCTTTCCTTAGTGCCATCCCACACTAGTATCATATCATCTATATAGCGTGAGTAATATATATATATATATATAGTTGCTCATACAGAGCTAAGGGATATGAAGCTATTGTTGGTGCACTGTAACACCCCACAGGTGTTACAGGTAAGAAGCTTCTCTGCTGTATGCTTCAGCTATGGTATAACATGAAGGGTGCAGTCTAGTTGTCTAAACATTTAATGATTTAGTGTCAGTGGTGTAACTATAGAGGGTGCAAGCAAGGGGTGCACCTGCTATGGGGCCTGGCAGCTTAGGGGGCCCGCCGGCCCAGCAAGCAACCCCATGCACCCTGCCATATTTTTTTTTCTTTCACTTTTTTGGTAGAGGGTCCACCAGAACCTGCATGCAGCTGTGGCAGCTCTTGAGGAACAGCACCAATATAATTTTAATCAGGCACCGGTTGCGAGCCAATAGGAACTCATGGACCAGCAGCCAAGCAGCAGCAGCTGCTGGTCCATGGGTTCTGATTGGCTCACGACCGGTGCCTGATTAAAAATGATATTGGCACTGTTTCCCCATGGCTGCATACAGGTGCTGGCAGCCTGGCACCAAATTCACCAGGGCACACAAGAATAGAGGCTGATGGACAGACACAAGGGGGAGGTAAGATGGGACACAGAAAGAGTTGCTGGAGGGGAGTGGAGGTGGCATAATAGCATAGGTAAGGGGCAATACTGTGTGTGTCATTACTGTGGGGCATAATGTGTTATAAGGGGCATTACTGTGTGTGGCATAATGTGTAAGGGGCATAATGTATAAGGGGCACTACTACTATGGGCCATAATATATAAGGGCTCTACTACTGCGTGGCATGTGTTATAAGGGGCACTACAACCAGGGGTGCCGAGAGGGGGGGGGCGAGTACAGATTACCGGGGCACGGCAGGGGCCCGGGTCCAGCGCCGCTCCCCCTCCCTCACAGCAGCCCAGCACACAGCGTGTGCTGAGCTGCAGTGGAGACTGCTCGTAGCTGCTGAGCAGATGCCACAGCAGTCTCCTATGCCTGTGGGGGGGAGTGATCACACTGATCGCGCCCCCCTGGCTTTGAGCAGGGCTGAGGGGGCCCAGAGCGCCCCCCTCCCCAGCGCGCAACGCCGCTTCGCAGCACTGCAAATCTTTTTTTTTTTTGGGAAGGGGGCGTGGCCACGCCTCCCGCGATTAGACCACACACCCTATTACCCGGGCCCGCTGCGGCTCTCAGCAGGCCTGACTACAACTGTGTGGCATAAGGAGTACAACTGTGGCATAAAGTGAATGGGGGGCCCCTTAAAAATGTTGCTATGGGGCTCACAAAGTTCTAGTTACGACCCTGGTGAGTGTATTACTAGGTGGTGCTGTATGTTACAATAGCATGTAAGTATGATGGAGTACCTGGCATTAGCATGTGGTAGGGTGACATGTGACTGAATTAGTATGTGGTTCGCAGCATGTGGTGGAAAAGTATTTAGCAGTAGCACGTAATTTTATTTTGTGTGAAAGTAGCATGTGGTGGTGGTGTTCTATGTAGAAATAGTATAGTGTAGCGATTGAGTGACCGTGCAGCAAGGACAACCAGAAGATGTCGTATACGACGCGCGGGAGCGCGCAATTGAGGGTACACGTTGTGCGATCCGCACTAAATATCATTCCAATTTGCCTCAAAACAACATATTGTGCCAATATCGCTCTAGTGTGTATTCAGCTTTAAAAGACGGGAGATTGTAACGAGAATGTTAATAATGGGTATGAGAGCAAAGCAAAGAATGTTGCAAAAAAAAAAAAAATCTTCAGTTGACGTTTAATGTCTGTATACTTCCGAATCAGACTCACAGCCACAGTAGAACCATCTCTTCTAATGTTGGTACCCAATGGCAAGGGCACTAGCATAAATATGACAATGCGTGGTGAGCTGTCACAATGATGTATGTTTTAGACCAGGGATGTCAAACTCGCGGCCCAAAGAAGCTATTTATGTGGCCCAACTACATATATATTGCGGCCCAGTCACCCAGGAGTGACTGGGCCACATAATATTTGTGTTGGAACGCTGGTCTCTGCAGCGGTCAGAGAAGCCTCTGATTGCTTCAGAGGCCAGCGTTCCCCCGAGATGCAGTTCGCGGGTGACGTCATGACGTAACCCGTGTCACCCGCTATGTGAGCGGCCTGCCCTGCTGGATGTAGTTAGATCCAGTGAGCGGCAGGCGTCTATGCGGGTGCGGTGCCCAGCGGCCAGTGTGAAGAGAGGTAAGATAGAGGTAAGTGGGGTCTGTTCTATACTGGGAGGGGGCACAAAATAAGGGGCATTACTGGGGGCACAAAATAAGGGGCATTACTGGGGCTGTGCGTAAAGGGGCATTACTGGGGCTGTGCATAAAGGGCATTTATGGGGGCACTACTAAGGGCCTTACTGGGGGCTGTGCATAAAGGGGCATTACTGGGGGCTCTACATATGAGGCATTACTGGGGGCACTGCATAAAAGGGCATTACTGGGGGCACAACAACATAAGGGGCATTACTAGGGCCGTAGCTAGGGTAGTGCGGCCGGTGCCATCGCACAGGGCACCACAGGTCAGGGGGCGCAGTTTGGGCCTGTCCAATTTCTGTTTATTATCATTCTCACTTGTAGCTTCCTCTTATTTCATCCCCAGCAACTCCTGGCCTCTTCATTCTCTTCCCTGGCCCTTCCTCATGAGGCCATTCCCCTTTTTTGGGTGCATTATGTCCCTTTAAAAAATGTGGGGTCGCTTAATGCTCTTTCTGGCACAGGGCACCAAAAAGTCTAGTTATGGCTCTGGGCATTACTAGGGGCTGTGCATAAAGGGGCATTACTGGGGGCTTTGCATAAGGGGCATTACTGGGGCACAACTTAAGGGGCATTACTGTGGGCTCTACATATGAGGCATTACTGGGGGCACTGCATAAAAGGGCATTACTGGGGGCACAACAACATAAGGGGCATTACTAGGGGCTCTGCATAAGGGGCACTACTAAGGACATTACTGAGGGCACAACATAAGGGGCATTACTAGGGCACTGCATACTAGGCACTACTAGGGCACTGCATAAGGGGCACAAATTCAGGGGGCATTGCAAAAAGGGCTGTAATATAGGGTAGAATTGCATAAGGGGCACTACAACAGGGGGCATTGCATTGGTTTTTATTAATAATAATAAATCTTTGCATATGACTTTTTTTTTTTTTGCGGCCCACTCACTCGTAGACCTTGAAAACTCGGCCCGGTTGGTATTTTGAGTTTGACATGCCTGTTTTAGACTGTTGCATGTCTTGTAGTATCAGGCCACCAGTTCATCAGCGTATTTATACTGGGTGCAGGGTGTGTAGTGCACACGGGCTCCTGGGTCCAGGGGGGGACCTGCACCCAAAGTATACTTACCTTGTTCCGGCAAGCGGGTTCCTTCTCCTCAGCGGCGCCATCTTTCCAGTGACCTCTTTGTGAAAGCAAAGACACTGTGCCAGAGCCTTTGCTCTCTAGTGCACATGCACCATCTTCCCAAATATCACCGAGGAGATGGCACCGAGGAGATGGAGGAGACCTGCTTGCTGGCTCAGAGCACAGTAAGATGCAGGCTGGGAAGGGGGGGGGGCGCTTTTGGGTTCTCCCCCACACCTCACGGAAAGGTGAAGTGGGCAGGGTCTGGTCGGAGGGATGGGGCCTAATGACGTTGGAGAGCCCCATCCCGCCCACTGAGCTGTCAGCTACATCACTGCTCTTTGGTCTTCACCCAGAGAGGAATTCATTAAAGCAGGCAGGTATGCCTCTGTGTATTTCTGAATGTTAAAATATTTTAACTTTACTTTCTGTTAAAGCAGCAATTTCTTAAAATATGATTTACCACTTTCACACATAAAAAAAAAAAAATCCCAGCTTGTACCAAGCATTTAATGCACAGGTTCCTTTGCCGGTACCAGCTTGTACCCCCCTTCACACAGAAGAGCAAATTCCCGGGTCAAGCATTTGGACCCGGTAATTTGTTGATGAACCCAGGTATTTCTTCTGCTTGAAAGGGTCAGCACGGGTCAAAATTCATGAGACTTTGACCCTGGTAAAAAACAGAGTCGATGTCCCAGGAATTTCAACCTGGGTTGACCCTTTCAAACAGAAAAAGGACCCGTGTTGATCAGCAAATTACTGGGTCCAACTGCTTGACCCAGGAATGCTTAACCCATCAATTTGCGGTTATATTTTAACATAAATCACTGTTACATATCACAAGAAGAATGGAATTTATCATTTTCCCTTAGTTTGTTTCTTCAGGCTGCTAGTAATGATTTATAATTCTGCTGTGTCACAGGCTACAATGGAAACTAATTCTGACCACATGGCACATGATTTAGTGAGCTCTGGACCTGATTCAGACCCGCTCGCTAGGATGCGTTTGCATGCAGCCAGCAGATTGTTTGCATTCTGCGCATGCATACGCATCAAAATGCGCGTGCGCGAACCAGTACGAGTGATCGGGAAGTGTTTGGTCGCTGCACATAGACAGCCTGGCTGAATGAGTAACAGGAGAAGCCGTGTTTGGGTGGTGACAGGGGCTGGCCGATAGAAACAGGGGAACGCAGGCGTGCCTGAGCATCTTAACGCCGTTTCAGAGGCGTGCTTAATTAAAAGGTAGTGTCATTGTACACGTCACTTGGTAGTATTCACTCGCAGCGCTTGAGACAAGGTATGGTCATCCACAAGTGCTGCGATCGCATCCGATGTTACTGATGGTTGCATACTCTTCCTGGATATGATGTGCGCAAGTGGGCATCTTAAGACATGCTGGTGGGCATCTGCATACACAATGCGATCGCACGCTAAGACATAGTGGGCGTGCTATTGCCTTACCGTGTGATCGCCGGCCTTGCAGAATTTGCATACGCATCCAGCGTGCTAACGCATCTAGCGAGCGGGTCTGAATCAGATCCTCTGTCTGTAATAGAAGATACTCCCCCTCCCCAGCCCCTTCTGCCTTCACAGGACGTGCTGAGAGCTGTGAGAACCTGTGCCAGCCAAATCTATCTTTTGCAACCTCCAGAGAGAATTTGAATTGGAGATATGATTTGTAGAAGGGCAGCTATGAAAAATAAGATGCACACCTAGAAGCTATTTAATTTGCTATTTAAAGAACAAAAAAAACCTTCTATATGGAATTGGTTTAATTAAATTCTTTAGATACTGATTGGAAACAACACATACAATAAAATGGCAGCTGTAGATTTTCCCATTGGCATTTATCCAATACATTGTAAATTTAATATCCAGGATATTTTTAATATGTCCCACAGAAACATATTATCTGAGCAAACGTTAAATCTAAAGGATATGCGTCTTTTTCATTACATAAATAATAAAATTGTAAAAAATTGCAGATGTAAAGATAATCAAAATGTCGTTCAAATGAAAATATCACGCATTTGTAAAAAATGTGGCCAAATATTATCACAGCTATCTTGTCCATTCCATACACAAATCCTACATGACTGGTACTATGTTGTATATTAGATATGATTTATTTGGAGTAACAATTGCACACTAAGGTTGAGAATTCTCCAATCCAATTAAAAATGTCTATTCGCACTACTCGATTTGCGTGAAATACATACAAATGTGGGGAGACCATCCTGGACCCCCCAAAATGGATAATTTTGTTAGCAGGACCATATAGAAGGCTGTTTGTGGACATTAAGAAGGTACTGTTGGTTTTTAAATGGTGTCAAATGGCTGATGTTTTTTTTTTTTTTTAAATGCAAGAAAATTATAAAAAACAAACTTTTTTTCATTTAAACTCAAACGAAGTAAATGAAAAATGGCAAAAAAAAGTAGGAAAAAGGGTGATTTTGGGGTACTTTGAGGGCACCTTTAAAAAAAATTATAAAAACAATTATTTTTCAACTAAAAAATTATTGTAATTAAATTTGGGGTGCCTAAACTAATTAAAAAGTTGATTTTGGGGTATTTTGAGGACATCCCTTCTATAAAAAGGGCTATAAACATCAGAGGATGTGGTTAGACTATGTGATATAACCGTGCCGTAATTAAAAGGCAAGGAATCAGTATATAATCGGTATCAGTAATTTCACGTTTCATTTATCCATTGTGAATTTATTTCTTGAATTGAGCTGCTTTTCCTCTGTATTACCGTGTTTCCCCGATAATAAGACCTACCCCGAAAATAAGCCCTACCCTTACTTTTGGAAAACAGTCCAAAATAAGCCCTACCCTGAAAATAAGACCTAAAAAAAAAATCCCCATTTTGTCTGGTCCCTGCCTGCGCTACACTAAAATGCCCCCAGCTCCACCCCCCCACATGAAATGGATGCCGCTGTTAAAGATTTAACAGTGGCATCCAATCACAGCTGCAGCGTTTCACTCTCTCACAGTGAACGCGCGGCAGCTGGCGTGCCTGGCAGTGTCATTTACAGCAGCGCCGCGGAGGAGAGGAGAGAAAATAAAGGTAAGTAAAGATTTGTATTGAGTTATTGAAATTGCTGTCAATGTTAACTAAAATAAGCCCTACCCCGAAAATATGCCCTATGGAGTTTTTTGGACCAAAAAAAAAAAAAATAAGACAGTGTCTTATTATCGGGTAAACACGGTATGAACAAGTACCAAGAAAAAATTACTTTTTGTCAACATATGTTATAGTCCACATGGGGCATATTCAATTGCCCGTGTTAAATATTTTTTACAGCAACGTCAGGTATTTCAGTCATCCGCATGGTTTTTGCTATTCAATTGGCCACGAGAGTTTTAGTCGTAATTCCCATAGGACTTTTTCTTGCAGCCCCAGAGCAGGTGCAAAGTAGGAACTAATCGTTATTTTAAGTTAAAAATGTTGGGTTTTGTTTCAGAACCCCTAGGACACAACCCCGCCTCCCCAATGATTGTTTCTAAGTTTTCAATTAGCTTAATTTGGTCAATACTTTCATGTCATTATTGGGGTAGTATTCTGCAAAAGGTTAAAACCTGTCCCAGACAGGTATATAGGGGTGTTGTACAGATGGGAGATGTGTTTTTAACCTGGGAGTTTTTTTTTTAAATGGCTTCAAATTACTAAAAAATTTACATTTTGGCAATTTTAGGCACCCCAAATTTAACTACAGCTTTTATTTTAACAGAAAAAATAATGGCTTTCTATTATTTTTTTTTTCACTGCTATTAAAAAATGCAGAAATCAGTAATTTGAAACATTTTAAAAGCATAAAATATTTTTGTTTGGGACAGTAATATACATCTATACTTGTATCCAATATTTGCAGTTCGTCAGGGTACAGGCTGATTTCCCTTTTTTTTTTTTTAAAGTTTTCTGCGGGTTTGTACATTTTTTTCAATTGGATAGCTCAAGAACTGTGAGCATGCATAGAAGCATTTATTAATAATTGGTTGCAATAGCTGCTTTAAGTTTTGCAGTGAAAACACCAAGGCCCCAGGGTTTTAACAATTTATATATATGCATATGCAATAATAAATAAACCCTAAAACCTATACTACAAATGCAAACACAAATACATTTTAGATGGTACTGTAGTTTCAGTTGTTCCTGAAACAAATTAATGTTAAAATACTTGTTACTTCTATTTTTCCAGCGTTGCCAACTTACATGGACAGACAAGAAGTTGTATTTGAAAATGACAATTTATCTGATCCTCATCTTAACATATTATATTAAACAATGATCTATTACAAATTTTTTTAATTGTTGCTGGGTCCAGTTATCAGTGACCGCCCTTAGCCTCCATACTTTCACACGTATTAAGGATTAATATTTAAAATGCAATACAATTGTTTTATGATTCTGTATAATGGCCACATCATGTTAAAGCAAGTGTTGGCCATTGAAACATGAGATAACAATAGAGTATGTACAACAAAGTATTACCATGGTAGCTGAGGCTTTAAATTAGATTCTGGATCCCATGTTAGACTCGTTCAACATAATCTTCCCTGGCATACCAGATAGGTCCAGAAGATGCGAGTAAGCTGCAGGATTCCTCTGGCATATATGGTGGTACTGGCTTAATAAACTTGACTTTTATATGTCCATATACCAGTGATTTCCAAACTGTGCACCGTTGCACCCTGGGGTGCCTCGGGACACTTGTAGGGGTGCCTCTGGTTGGTGGTCCAGCACCAAATCAAATTATTTATGGTTAATGCAATGTAAATATGTGGACAAACAGAAGCATAAGCCTGTCCACCACCACATAACTGAACCTAAGGATGACAAGTCAGCACAAATTACTTCACTTTACTACTTCGCTTCATTTTTTTCTGAATTTCTCAATAACAAACTTTTGGCTTAGGGGTGCTGTGAAAACATTTCTGATGCACTAGGGCGCCACGATTGGGAAGTTTGGGAACCACTGCCATATAATGTAGGTCATCAATTATCAACACTACAGCCATGGCCAAAAATTTTGAGAATGACACAAAGTATTGTTTTTCACAAAGTCTGCTGCTTCAGTTTTTATGATGGCAATTTGCATACACTCCAGAATGTCATGAAGAGTGATCAAATGAATTGCAATTATTTGCAAAGTCCTTCTTTACCATGACAATGACCTTAGGACCTCATTCAGAGCCACTCACAAAATGTGATCGCTCGCTGTGAATGAGGGCGGCCGCAGCTCTAAAAAGAGCCAGCCTAGTGGCCTCTCGCTAAGCTGTGGGTGACCACCCACAGCTTTAGCCAGTGGCCAGGTTGATGGTCAAGACCATCGCGGCCATCGGGGCTTGCGGCGAGACCCTTGTGGTAGGGTCTCATCTGCCGCAAGCCCCAGAGAGCTTCCGGCTCTAATAGAGCCGGAAGCTCTCCCACTGACATCACTGGTGATGTCAGTGGGGCCGCGCACAAACAGCAGGCGTTTGTTTGGGAACGCCTCAGTTTGTGAAGCCACCCCCCCACCACGCCTACAAAATGGAGTGAGCTGTCGATCACCATCGACAGCCGCCCCTTTTGTAGTGATCCCCGGAGCGAGAGAATTTCTCTCTCGCTCGGGGCTTGCGAGCGGGTCTGAATTAGACCCTTAATCCCAAAAACAACATTTCCACTGCATTTCAGCCCTGCCACAAAAGGACCAGTTGACATCATGTCAGTGATTCTCTCGTTAACACAGGTGAGAGTGTTGATGAGGAGAAGGCTGGAGATCACTCTGTCATGCTGATTGAGTTAGAATAACAGACTGGAAGCTTTAAAAGGAGGGTGGAGCTTGAAATCATTGTTTTTTCTCTGTTAACCATGGTTACCTGCAAGGAAACACGGGCAGTCATCATTGTTTTGCACAAAAAGGGCTTCACAGGCAAGGATATTGCTGCTAGTAAGATTGCACCTAAATCAACCATTTATCGGATCATCAAGAACTTCAAGGAGAGAGGTTCAATAGTTGTGAAGACGACTTCAGGGCACCCAAGAATGTCCAGCAAGCACAAGGACCATCCCCTAAAGTTATTTCAGCTGTGGGATCGGGGCACCACCAGTGCAGAGCTTGCTCAGGAATGGCAGCAGGCAGGTGTGAGTGCATCTTCATGAACAGTGAGGCAAAGACTTTTGGAGGATGGCCTGGTGTCAAGAAGGGCAGCAAAGAAGCCACTTCTCTCCAGGCAAAACATCAGGGACAGACTGATATTCTGCAAAAGGTACAGGGATTGGACTGCTGAGGACTGGGGTAAAGTTATTTTCTCTGATGAATCCCCTTTCAGATTGTTTGGGGCTTCTGGAAAAAACTCTTGTCCAAAGAAGGAAATGTGAGTGGTACCACTAGTCCTGTGTCCTGCCAACAGTAAAGCATCCTGAGACCATTCATGTGTGGGGTTGCTTCTCAGCCAAGGGAGTGTGCTCACTCACAGCCATGAATAAAGAATGGTACCAAAACATCCTCCAGGAGCAACTTCTCCCAACCATCCAAGAACAGTTTGGTGATGAACAATGCCTTTTCCAGCATGATGGAGCACCTTGCCATAAGGTAAAAGTGATAACTAAGTGGCTCGGGGAACAAAACATCCAAATTGTGGGTCCATGGCCAGGATCCTTAATCCCACTGAGAACTTGTGGTCAATCCTGAATAGGCAGGTGGACAAACAAAAACACACAAATTCTGGCAAACCCCAAGCATTGATTAGGCAAGAATGGGCGGCCATCAGTCAGTATGTGGCCCAGAAGTTGATTGACAGCATGCCAGGGCCAATTGCAGAGGTCTTGAAAAAGAATGGTCAACATTGCAAATATTGACTCTTTGCATAAACTTAATGTAATTGTCAATAAAAGCCTTTGACATTTATTAAATGCTTGTAATTTTACTTCAGTATACCATAGTAACATCTGACAAACAGGTCTAAAAACACTGAAGCAGCAAACTTTGTGAAAAACAATATTTATGTAATTCTCAAAACTTTTGGCCACGACAGTAGGCTGGAATGTAGAGTTTACATCAACCTGGTTAAATTGGTAAGAATTTATTTGTTATACATATAAGAGACATAGGGGGAGGTGTATCAAACCTCCTAAAGAGGACAAGGGGAGAAGTTGCCCATATCAACCAATAAGCTACTAGCTATCATTTATCTAATACATTTTATATAATGATAGGTAAAGGCTGATTGGTTGATTTGGCGGGATGTAGTCAGCATCCAACAGTCAGAATACAGATGGTCACAATGCCGACAGTGGCATCTCGACTGTCATAATACCAACAGATTGCGTAGGTAAGTACTAGGGTTAGGGGGAGGCTTAGGGATGGAAAGGTAAGGGTTACAATCGTTACAGTAATCTGTCGGGATTCTGACCATTGGGATCCCGTACACAACTCACTTTGGCAACTTCTCCACTAGTCCTCATTAGACGGAATCTGTTCGATTCCCGGCAACGGCAGCCCGACACTGGAACAGATCCCGGCAGCGGCAGGCCAACAGCGCTGGAAATCCTGATCGTCGTAAGGTAAGTAATGACTAACCTAACCCCCCTAACCCTAACCCTCCTTAGGGGTGCCTAACCCTAACCCCCCCTTCCCCTCTGCCTAAACCTGTCCCCTCCGGGGGTGCCTAACCCTAACCCTCTCTCCCCCTAGCCTAACCCTAACCCTCCCGGGGTGGTGGCTAACCTTAAGTCCCCCCCGGGTGCGCTAAACCTAACCCTCCCCACCCCCGCGGCTGTCCGCTCGCGGCGCCCGGTATCCCTTCAATCAGGATGCCGGGTGCCGGTCTCCCGGCGTCTGTGAAATGAGCAGCGTCTACATCTAGACGCTGGGCATTTCACCCTTGCCAGGATATGACAGTCGGGAAGCCGATTGTTGGTATAATGTCAGCCGGCTTCCCGTTTGCATGACCTTTAGACATATTGACACGTTCCCCCCATACTAATAATTCCTCCCCCAGATGCACATGCCCCTTCTTATTTCCCCGTACCAAATTCTTTCCCTATCCCCCGTCCTTTCACATTACAGTTCTTCATTTGTTTCACATAAAGGGAGATCCAACCAATATATGGGGGTAATTCAGTTTATTATTGGAATGTAACGGAAGAGCGTTTGTTTCTTGTTGGATTTATAAAGATAGTAAAAAATAAAAGTAGATCATGTTATATAACTTTATATGATTTAGAATTTCACAACTATGGGCCTGATTCAGCAGCGCAGATTCCCAGTGTACAGGAATATGCGCAGGCGCCAGACCCATTCTGCACATGTGCAGAATGGGTATGCGAGCCCACACGCAAACTGGCAACAGACGGTCATTGTTTGACAGTCTGCTGCCATTTGTGGGTGGGGAGGGGGCGGCGATGACCTCTGTTTCCCGAAACGGAGGCGTGTCGCCGATGTTGTGGGGGTAGGGAAGAATCTTTGTCGGGTGACGGAGATTTCCTGACCTCTTCCTCTAAACTGTGGCGGCCGGCTGCGGGACTCCATGGGTCACCGCAGCCAGCCGAGGGTATGCATATTATCCAAAGTTGTGTTGGACAAAGCAGCTCAGATAAGTAATGCACAGGAGGTGTGATGCCTCCTGCTGCATTATTACCATAATAGCAAGGATCACGATTGCATAGCTGCCTGCGTGCATACATCATATCTATAGCCTGCGTGCATACATCATATCTATAGCCTGCGTGCAGCTTTGCAATTACGATCCTTCCAGAATCAGGCCCCTATAACTGTTGCTGTTTTTAGCGTAAATGAAATTTATTATGTTTTTATGCATACCGATCGAAGGTAAGCTGGGCGCCGGGCACGGACAGCCGCGCGGAGGGTTATGTTAGGGGCTCCCTGGGGGGACTTAGGGTTAGGCACCCCACCAGGGAGGGTTAGGCTAGGGGAAGGGGGGGTTAGGTTTAGGAACTTAGAGGGGGGTTAGGGTTAGGCTAGGGAGGGAGGTTAGGGTTAGGCAACTCTAAAGGAGGGTTAGGGGGGGTTAGGTTACTTAGTACTTACCTTTACAGCTGTCGGGATCTTCACTGTTGCCAGTCTTTCGGCGTCGGGATTTGAATTGAACCGCCGGACATGGGTCTGGCGGTATTTCATACCGATCCCATCCTGTGCATCCTCACTTTAGCTGTGACTTCCTCCTCTTGTTGTACTTGGGTGAGATAAAACTGGATTGCTACTAGAGGCGTGGCTTCACGGTCATTACCTAAAATGCTAATATTGCAGCATACAATAGAAATCTATGAAAATTCATGGCTGGAACATGCATTTGATACAGTAAGTACCCAAGTACCTGAGGCATCTGAATTGCTTTGCAAAGCAGACACCAATATTAAACATTTTTTACAAATTTCAACAGTGTCTGAAAAGCGACGGATCCCTACCATGTAAAGCGTCTTTTTAAGCACCGCTCCTGCTGTTTTATTGTATTTCAACAAATGGTGTCATCAATAAACGTAACACTTCCACCAGGGTCAAGTATACAGAGGAGTAAAAGATGTGTGCACCAGATCTAGGCAGGAACATATAGGGGAGTACAGGTGGTGTGCGACAGGTAGAAACACACACTTGTGTTCGCACAGACTAGAGATGTGCGGCTCAGTTTTCCAGAAATTTGAATCCACCTGAATTTTGGGGGTAAATCTGATCTTTTTTTGTGGTTCAGAATTCAGATTTAAAATTATAATTTTGGGTTTTGGATGGCATAAATTACATGATTTTAACTGTTTTCATTTTTTTTATCTATTTAAAAAAAGCAAAAAAAAAATCCAGATCCAACACCAAAACACTTGAGGGTGGTTTTGCAAAACCAAAACATAAAGATGAATCCAGATCCAAAACCAAAACACGGGGGGGTCAGCGCACATCTCTAGTGCAGTGGTGGTGGTGCAATGCAACTATTAGGGGACTGTGGCCTGCGTAAAGCCATTGCCGTCTCGATGCAAGCATAGTCTGGAAGTTCTCAGGGGCACATTCTTCCAGCATGGAGGACGGAGCTGAAGGCACGCGGACATGCCACGCATTTGCAGTGGCGCTGAAAGGTCGGAGGCCGCCCCTCCAGCAGTCCAGGGGTCCTAGTGCCTGGGTGGAGAGAGAGCGCAGGTGCTCTTTCCTAACACATTTGAAGTCCCTTCCAGTGAGAGATCTACATGTTTTTACATTTACTTTTAAGCAAGTAATTAATATTAGGCTATATTCACACTGCTTACCTAAACTTCTCCATTTGATTATTATTTTGTAACTGAGATTTACTGATTTAAAAGACATTTCAAATATTTCCTGATCTTGAATCTCCGTTACGTTTTGCACGATAAAAAAGCACATTAGCAAAAGCTTAGTTATGAATGAGCAATTACTTAAGAATTAATATTCGTAAGATCAGACCTGTGTGTTTGGCTCCTGATATTTGGACTCTGAGTGGAGAATTCATGCACTAGTTAGGAAAATATAAACATTAACAACCCCCCGCCCCCCAAAACAAGGTGTGCTTATATTACATGTAATCACTTCAATGTGATTTAAATAGTGTGTTTGACTATTTCACAGTCTGTTTTGTGACGTTGTGAGGAATAGAGGTTGATGGTGCAGTGTTTTATAGCTATTTAACATGAAATTTGAACTAAGAAGCTTTTGAAATAGTGTAGAGAAATGTCGAATGGGATTGTAATAAAGCCACTGGCCCTGATTCACTTCAAGGTGTTAATCTTTAAAACGACTTAGCTAAAATGCATAAGAATTGAAGCCCAAAGCTTAGCACCTTATAGTGATTCCGGAACATTGAATATGCAACTTGAAAGCCTCTTCAGAAAGTTGGGCATAGGGAGCCAGGGAGCCATCAATAGCAATTCAATATACTGATATATATATATATATATATCAGTTTATCCACCATTTGTAGAAGGAAGCACTCACCAATAAGGTTTAAACAACCAATATTTATTGAAAATAACACATAGCAGTAATTCGCCACAAATGGCTTTGATTTATAATCCGCCATAATAAGCATCGACGTTTCGGTTCAACTCAAGAACCTTTATCAAGATGGGCATAATTTAGAAAATATGCATACTTGAAAAGCAAAGACAGTACATCTGGTTAGCTGGTCAGAGCACCGGAGACATGCAGAGTGATGTCTGTATCATGCTTAGAGACATGTATATATATATATATATATATATATATATATAAGAACACATAGAGGCGGCACTCAGAGACTTTCAAATGGAATGTGCAAAAGCGATACTTTAATCCATCAACGTTTCGGGACCTCCCGTCCCTTCCTCAGGATGTACAGTACAGAATGACAAACATACAAACACACAACAGCTATAAATAGCTTACCTGTCTGGACGCGTGGTGCACATCCCGCTCGTCGCGCCGGGGACCCGACCGGAACACAGGCAACAAGTCAACCGGAAATTCTGTGCGTGTCACGCACCGGAAGTATTCCGTGAGTCATGTGCCCATGTGGTCTCCCCTAACACAACAGCTGATGGAGGCAACCCGCAGCCCAATGGTAGCCATAGCAACCCACTGAAGAGACATAGCAATACACAGACGTGATTTTACATGCAAACGTGCAAAACCAATATGAATAATAGTAATCTTAAATATTAAAAAACAGCAAGCTGCGAAAGATTATTAGTGGCACAAATTGCAACTACTGGTGGGCAAAAAAATTTGTTTAAAAACAAGTAATGAATCAAGAAATAGTGAAAAATAAAAAAAAGTGAAAAATAATAAAAAGTAAAACCAGTAGTTGCAATTTGTGCCACTAATAATCTTTCGCAGCTTGCTGTTTTTTAATATTTAAGATTACTATTATTCATATTGGTTTTGCACGTTTGCATGTAAAATCACGTCTGTGTATTGCTATGTCTCTTCAGTGGGTTGCTATGGCTACCATTGGGCTGCGGGTTGCCTCCATCAGCTGTTGTGTTAGGGGAGACCACATGGGCACATGACTCACGGAATACTTCCGGTGCGTGACACGCACAGAACTTCTGGTTGACTTGTTGCCTGTGTTCCGGTCGGGTCCCCGGCGCGACGAGCGGGATGTGCACCACGTGTCCAGACAGGTAAGCTATTTATAGCTGTTGTGTGTTTGTATGTTTGTCATTCTGTACTGTACATCCTGAGGAAGGGACGGGAGGTCCCGAAACGTTGATGGATTAAAGTATCGCTTTTGCACATTCCATTTGAAAGTCTCTGAGTGCCGCCTCTATGTGTTCTTATATCTCGGGGGCTCTGACCCTTGTAAGGAGGGCACCGTGAGCAGGTATAACTTATTGCTTCAACCAGGAGTGCTGGATCAGCTGTGTTTCTCTATATATATATATAATTTTTTTTTATAGCTTCAGCTTTTGATTACTATATGGCCATGTATTCTGGTTAATGTCAGATCATCTCTGGGAACAGCCAAGGAGAGACCGGCTTCCTGCATGCTTAAGGTTTCCGATATCTAAATTAAACTCTATTAGTCCTTTAGGAAAAAAAACTCTGAATCTCAAATTATAAATAAAATGCACACTGGGTTTTATAGACGTATTTAATAAACATTTTGTTTCTAAAATTCATGCAGAAACGGTTGAAATTTAGGTGAAAGAGGTATTTAAGTAATGTCTCACAGGAGATATGGAAGATATCTCCTGTGTTAGACCACGTACAGCTGATTATCTCTGTCTCCATGGTCCTCTCTGGGAATGGCGCCAGGCGATCAAGGAGCAGGTGGAGTGATCAGCTCTTTACTTGGCAAATAAAGATGTGGGGGACACTGGGAGGATCCTTTTGGATCCCTCTATAGGAAATTCTGCAAAGAAGCCCATAGGCTTCTTTTAGGCAGTGCCATCTAAAGGTGGCATTGGCTATCGGGAACAAGCTCCGGGAAGTTTCACTTGGTGCATATAAGAGATGCGGTCAAACCTCCCACATCTGGACCTGCATCCCACCCACAGGGAGATGTACTAAGCCTTGGAGAGAGATCAAGTACCAACCAATCACCTCCTAACTGTCAGCTTACAGACTGTGTTTGAAAAATGACAGGAGCTGATTGGTTGGTACTTTATCTCTCTCTACTTTCTCTCTCTCCAAGGCTTAGTACATCTACCCATAATATCATGAACTAGTAGGGGTTAACACTCCAATACAACGGACAGAAAAATGTAAATTAGCAAATAATATTTAAATAATATATTTAAAATATATAAACTGGTGGGTCATGGAGAAAAGTGCTCCTATATTGGACTCGCATGCTAATGATGCAAATAACCAATATCGGAAGATCAAAATAGCATACACAAAAAACTTCACAGTAGAATAATAATAAAATTAATAGTTGGATATAGACTTAAAAAGTTAAGGATATAAAACAAAAATAAAACCTAAAAATAAGCATTTAAAATGAATAATAATATCCCTGTGTAGT
Organism: Taudactylus pleione; assembly: GCA_031769625.1. Classification (NCBI taxonomy): domain Eukaryota; kingdom Metazoa; phylum Chordata; class Amphibia; order Anura; family Myobatrachidae; genus Taudactylus; species Taudactylus pleione. The sequence goes on from JAUIMM010000160.1 coordinate 4,904,899, forward strand.
GTCCAAAAACAACGCGTTTCGCAGTCCGGTTCCTTAGGCAGTAGTTATGGATGGAAAATTTGTTATTTGTACATTCCCACAGGAGTTCATTTTCGAACTCCTCCTCTCCCCTAAAGCTGCAGTCTTACATACCTAGATGTTCCCTTAAAGCACCAACCATATATGCTATGATGGGGAGAGGTGTATTAGGCCTTATAAAGAGGACAGATGGAGATGTTGCCATTCGCAACCAATTAGAATCATTCTTGATATAATTTTATAGAAGCTAATTGGTCGCTATGGTCAGCTTCTCCACTTGTCTTGTCTAGAAGGATTACTACATCTCCTCCTTGGAGTTATCATTATATACTGGTTATCAGATAGGGCTCTCTAATGTATACATTCGTGAATTTCATTAGTTGGGTGAAACTGGGGAGATTATACATTTGGTGTGACTTTTCTGACATTCTATGGTTTGTACCCCACAATGGCCTCCACGATTACTGTCTGGGAAGCCCCCCCCTTCTTTTAATAGTATAATAAACCTATACTACATTCGATAGTCTTTGTCTGCTTATGAAGACTTCGTGGCATATAATATTAGTTTTAGATTCAGGGGGGGGGTTGTATTTTTTGTTTTAAATATATAATTCCATATTCATTATTACTTTGATTTAAGCATTCTCCAATCTAATTTACATCCCCTTTTCTGCCTGTTGAGTAGTTTCAATGAGACACTAGTTTAGAAAAATATAAATAAAACAGGTCAGATTGATGTCTGCATTGCTGCAGATGTTCAGGTATATTACAGCTAAGTTTGTATAATAAATACCATAAATGCAACTATAAAATCTAATGAACATTGCATATGAGTTTTTATTAAATTCAGTTGCCAAGTAATGAGGTGGATAAAATACATCCATAAGATGCTGGAACATTTTAGCAATAACACCTGAAATAGTTAAATCTATCTCGCGCACACACAAAACATAATATTCTATAAATGTATCTCCTAAAAATTCTGAGTGTCCAGCAAGATATTGGTCTTTCATACATCCATTCAGTTTACTAATAATAACACAGGTCTGCAAAATTTAAGGTATTGAAAGCTTTTTTAATAATACTTTTATATTCTTAATTATACTCCTGTGTACATCAAGAAATAGTATACTAGAAAAAATTAGCACATCACATTTACCTATAAGGGGGTTACATCCATTTTTAAGAAAAAACAAGAAGTTTAATTGTTTTTGACATATTTATTGTGAAATACGAAGAAGTGTAGATGATATCACTGTATTTTTGTCTTAATTACATAATAAAATAACAATAAAATCAAACAATAATAGAAACAAAACCATAATTATTTAAAAAATCATTAATATCTTGTTTTTTTGTCTTCAAACTTCGTTTTGTTGCTTTTCGCTTATAAGATTTTTCTGTGTCGTCTCTGTGTATCATCCAGCAGTAGTCAGCCATCATGCTGACGTCCCAACGACCCTGGTATCTTCTTTCTACATCTTTAACATCTTGGTGGAACCGTTCACCCTGTTCTTCACTGTAGTCTCCGAGATTATTCGGGAAATGCTCAATATGGGAATTCAAAAAATGTACCTTTAAACTCATATTGCAGCCAATGTTTCTGTAACTATTAAGCATTTCCCTGACAATTTCTTTGTAGTTTGTATCCTTGACATTGCCTAAAAATTTTTAAATCACTTGTTTGAACGAAGTCCATGCCGAAAGTTCCACAACATTCATTACACGCCCAAAATGTTCATCTTTTATTAACTTTTTAATGTCAGGGCCTGTAAAAATGTCTTTCTTTGTTTTAGCAGTTTAGTTTATGATGGCTACTTGATGAGTAGCATCAATTAGTGTATATACTGTACTGTATGAGTGGTGTGTACTGTATATGTACTGTGTGTACTGAGTGTGTGTTTGTGTTGTGTTCGTAGGCAGGGGTTAAATGAGCCGCCACAGGGCAAAACTGTGTTGCATCTCTTGTATTTGGTTCCACCTTCGCCAGCTCACCTTGTAGTTGTTGTTGTTGTGTGTGCAATGTTCCTTTAGACAGTATGGGGTTTAGGCACTTTGAAAATTTCAGCTCCAGGCCCATGTGGGTCTTAATCTGGCACAGGGCAGGGGGAAGTTTTATGATGAGAACTGAATTGCAACGTTCTATACTACCGACTGAATTAATTTAAGACAATGTTTTATAATAAATGTAGGCAGAATACATTTATTACTTTAAAGAATATGAAAAAAATTACTTATTTATAAATACACGTTTTGCAGAAAAACATGATGTGATATGCAAAATCGGGAGTCATTTTCATGTTCAGACGCCAAAAATCTATATCACATAAATTCATTAAAAAAGCTTTTTCATTGCAGACCTGTGTAATTACCCAGGCCCAGGATTGTTTGAGGGGTCCTTGTGGGGTCCCTGGAAACAGCTGTCAAAAGGGACAAGTACCTCTATTTTTTTATAGGGTATGTGGTCATGCCACTTGTTTTGGCCATGCCCACTCAGCAACTCCTGGGCTCACCATTTTTCTCTACAGCCCCGGCAATGGTAAATAGAATTGAATTTGGGAACCAATCCGACAAAGTCTAGCAGCCTGTTAAATATTATATAAGCAAACAGAGAATTGGTGCACCCACTGAGATCTAAAAAAAATTATCTAAAATATATAGTTGCTATGGCTACTTAGGCCCTGGGATTATAATTAATTTGCGATTTTCAAAAATTTGAACAAATGACTCTGGCATGGAACTTTCCCATGTGAGTTTATATTTTATGCTATAAAGTAAAATTTTAAGCTTACAAAAAAAAAACAAAGTTTGAGTATTATATGTTAATAGTCAAAATTCATTATGTAGACAGTCATGAAATGTCAATATGTTAGAATGTCAACATAGCGTCCCAGGAATGGAATAACCTCACAAGTGGTAGGGCTTGAAAACTGGGAAATATCAACAAGTTAATAATTAAGGAAATGGGAGTAGGAGAATTTTGAAAAAAAAACAAATTCTTGGAGATTAGAGTTTTGTTTGGTAGGCATTTTATTAATATTTTCTTGTTACCTAAGATTTCTGATTTAATTAAATCAACCCATATTTAATTTTGGGAGACAATTAAAGTGCAATACAACAGTTATTGATTAATATTTGTGCACCTGGGTGTCCGGCTCCTGCAGTGGGTAATGGGACTGACGTCATGACGTCTGTCCCATAATGCTGAGCGCACCAGCCCGGGCGGACTGGCGGGTGGGAGCGGTGTCGCGGACAGGAGCAGGAGCAGCGTGGATTCAGGTAAGTATATTTTTATATATATATATTAGGGGTGAGCGGGTTTGGATTTCTGAAATCCGAACCCCCCCGAGCCCCCCCGATCCGAGGCAGATCCGAGTCAGGCTCGACTTTTCCCGCCTGACTCGGATCTGAAATCGAGGCAAAACGTCATCATCCCGCCTTCCGGGTCTCGCGGGTTTTGGATCCTATATAAGGTACCCGCGTCGGCACCATTTTCTCACTCGGCTGTGGACAGTGAAGAGGGAGGGTGGGAGTTAGGGCTGGCTGGGCTGTGTAGTGTAGTGTAGTGCAGAGTAGTGTTGTGCTGTGCTGTGCTGCGCTGTGCTGCTGTTGTCCATAGGGCCTGTGTCCACTACTTCAAAGTCCATAGGGGCTGGCTGTGTTGTGCTGTGCTGCTGTTGTTAATAGGGGCTGTGTCCACTACTTCAAAGTCCATAGGGGCTGGCTGGACTGTGTTGTGCAGTCAGTTCTCCAAAGTCCTGTGCAGTGTCCCAGTCCTAAAGGGGTGCTGTAGTGTTGTCCAGGGGGTGCTTTGTCCATCAGGGGTGCTCCCCCCAAGTGCTAAAAAAATAATATTTTTGCTGTGTTTGTGAATTGTGTGCGCAGTAGCCGTACGTGCATCACCAAAGTAGTGCCAAGCGTGCGCCTGTGTCATAAGTAAAGGGCCGGCTGGCTTGACCGTTAAAGGGTGCTGTAATCCCCAAAGTACACTCCAGTCCAAACCAAAAAAATATATATTTTCTGTGTTTGTGAATTGTGTGCGCAGTAGCCGCACGTGCATCAACAAAGTAGTGCCAAGCGTGCGCCTGTGTCATAAGTAAAGGGCCGGCTGGCTTGACCGTTAAAGGGTGCTGTAACCCCCAAAGTACACTCCAGTCCAAACCAAAAAAAAATATATTTTCTGTGTTTGTGAATTGTGTGCGCAGTAGCCGCACGTGCATCAACAAAGTAGTGCCAAGCGTGCGCCTGTGTCATAAGTAAAGGGCCGGCTGGCTTGACCGTTAAAGGGTGCTGTAACCCCCAAAGTACACTCCAGTCCAAACCAAAAAAAAATATATTTTCTGTGTTTGTGAATTGTGTGCGCAGTAGCCGCACGTGCATCAACAAAGTAGTGCCAAGCGTGCGCCTGTGTCATAAGTAAAGGGCCGGCTGGCTTGACCGTTAAAGGGTGCTGTAACCCCCAAAGTACACTCAAGTCCAAACCAAAAAAAACAATATTTTCTGTGTTTGTGAATTGTGTGCGCAGTAGCCGCACGTGCATCAACAAAGTAGTGCCAAGCGTGCGCCTGTGTCATAAGTAAAGGGCCAGCTGGCTTGACCACTAAAGGGTGCTGTAACCCCCAAAGTACACTCCAGTCCAAACCAAAAAAATATATATTTTCTGTGTTTGTGAATTGTGTGCGCAGTAGCCGCACGTGCATCAACAAAGTAGTGCCAAGCGTGCGCCTGTGTCATAAGTAAAGGGCCGGCTGGCTTGACCGTTAAAGGGTGCTGTAACCCCCAAAGTACACTCCAGTCCAAACCAAAAAAAAAATATTTTCTGTGTTTGTGAATTGTGTGCGCAGTAGCCGCACGTGCATCAACAAAGTAGTGCCAAGCATGCGCCTGTGTCATAAGTTAAGGGCCGGCTGGCTTGACCGTTAAAGGGTGCTGTAACCACCAAAGTACACTCCAGTCCAAACCAAAAAAATATATATTTTCTGTGTTTGTGAATTGTGTGTGCAGTAGCCGCATGTGCATCAACAAAGTAGTGCCAAGCGTGCGCCTGTGTCATAAGTAAAGGGCCGGCTGGCTTGACCGTTAAAGGGTGCTGTAACCCCCAAAGTACACTCCAGTCCAAACCAAAAATATTTTTTTTTCTGTGTTTGTGAATTGTGTGCGCAGTAGCCGCACGTGCATCAACAAAGTAGTGCCAAGCGTGCGCCTGTGTCATAAGTAAAGGGCCGGCTGGCTTGACCGTTAAAGGGTGCTGTAACCCCCAAAGTACACTCCAGTCCAAACCAAAACAAAATATTTTTTCTGTGTTTGTGAATTGTGTGTGCAGTAGCCGCATGTGCATCAACAAAGTAGTGCCAAGCGTGCGCCTGTGTCATAATATATATATATATTTTTTAACCTATCTGCACAACGGGGGAGAGGGGTGGCTACTACTGGGGGGACCTCTACTGGGGGAGGGGTGGCTACTACTGGAGGCGACATTATTTGGGGGCCTACTACTGGTGGCACTTAATCAGGAGGGGGAACCTCTACTGGGGACTACTACTTGGGGGGGAACTACCACTGGGGGCATTATAAAAGGGGCCTACTACTAGAGGCACTGCACTCGGGGGACCACTACTGGGGGCAATAATAGGAAGGGCCACTACAGGGGGCACTGGATAGGGGGGATCACTACAGGGTGTCTGCATAAGGGGACCACTACTGGGAAAACTGCATGGGGGGGGACTACTGCTGGGGGCACTATATAAAGGGCACTGCATAGGGGGGGGAGAGACTATTACTGGGGGCACTGCTACTGGGGGCACTGCATAAGGGGGACCACTACATGGGGTACTGCATTTGGGGGGGCCACTACTGGGGGCACTGAGTAAGGGGAACTAATTGGGGGCTGTATAAGGGGGACCATTACTGGGGATACTGTATAAGGGGCACTACTATGGGCCTGCATAAGAGGGACCACAACTGCATACTGGGGGTACTGTATAAGGGGTACTACTGGGGTTAAGGTGCATATGGATAGGAATGTTCAGTGTGAAAATAAAGGGGTGTGTCATGTTGACATGCCCCATTTTTAAGTGACTGCGCGCACATCAGGGGGGGGGCTCCCTTTTCAAATTTGCCCTGGGCTCCAAATACCCTAGTTACACCACTGTCTGAGACCCACAAAAACGTCATCCTGCTTAATAAATGTTTTTCTGAATTGGGAGTAAAGCCATGCTGCACTGCGGGTGGGACAGATGTAACATCTGCACAGAGATTTAGGGGTTTATTTACTAAGTATTGGTTTTTAAAACATGGTGCTTCCACTTGTGTTTATGCCCAAAATGTAAAAGGGCAATGGTTTTACTAGCAAAACAAGGCTAGTAAAGGCATTACACTTTTAAATTTCAGGCATAAACACGATTGGAGGCACCATTTTTTAGAACCCAATGCTTAGTAAATAAAACCCTCAGATTTGGGAGGGTTGTGTCCAAACTGAAATCTAAATTGCGCTGTAAAAATCAAGCTGTGTAGTATTTGTGGGCTACATGTAAAAGCAGCCAGTGTTTACCCTGCATGCCATTCTTGCTGACATTCTGGTTGCCCTCTCAGGGTCAGTTTGACGGAGTAGTCGTGACCACTCCATCGTGGCTCTGTCCCCCGCTGCACAATGTTGAGATTATGGCATTGGGAAGCAGAGGGCAGGGCAGCGATGAAGCGATTCAGTGCGAATCGGGTTGTTGGCCCCACCGCTGCGGGGGGTGCGGGTGGGGGGGCTGGGGGTAGGCGTCTGGCCTGAAGACTTTCCCAATTTTCCGGGCAGCTGGGAGCACCACCCAATTTTTGGGAGCCTCTCGGCCATTCCAGGAGAATAGGCGAGTATGCTGCATGCATAAATAATAAATGTACTTGCACCCTTTGCATTGCAGCATGGTTTGTTCCAGGTATAAAGTTACTTGCTTTTTTTTCTTTGCTCCCATCTCAGAATCAGGCAAATTGTGTGGAAAATAAATTGTTCCTATAATGGATGAACCTGGTTTTGGCTGCAGTACACTCCTGCACAGGACCGGACTTAAGACAGGAGGGCCCTCCCCTTCTTGTCAGAACTTCCATGAGGCAACAGTATAAGTCCCACCGTCCCACCTATACCCCCATGTCTCTCTATAACCCACAGCTCAGCCCCTCCCCCATGTCTATCTATAGCCTTAGCTCTGCCCCCCTGTGCCTCCCTATAGCCTCAGCTTCCCCCATCTGTCCATAGCCTTAGCTCACACTGTCTGCAGCAATCTCAACCCTGTCCCATGTCTCCCTATAGCCTCAGCCCTGCCCCATGTGTTTATCTATAGCCCTCAGCTCAACCCCTGTGTCTCCCTACAGCTGCAGCCCTGCCCCCAGTGTCTCCCTACAGCCTCAGCCCTGCCCCCAGTGTCTCCCTACAGCCTCGGCCCTGCCCCCAGTGTCTGCCTATAGCCTCAGCCTTGCCCCCAGTGTCTCCCTATAGCCTCAGCCCTGCCCCCGTGCTTCCTATAGCCTCAGCTCTGCCCCATGTGTCTATCTATAGCCTCAGCCTTGCCCCCTGTGCCTGCCTATAGCCTCAGCCCTGCCCCCAGTGTCTCCCTATAGCCTCAGCCCTGCCCCCGTGCTTCCTATAGCCTCAGCTCTGCCCCATGTGTCTCCCTATAGCCTCAGCCCTGCCCCCGTGCTTCCTATAGCCTCAGCTCTGCCCCATGTGTCTATCTATAGCCTCAGCCCTGCCCCCTGTGTCTGCCTATAGCCTCAGCCCTGCCCCCAGTGTCTCCCTATAGCCTCAGCCCTGTCCCCGTGCTTCCTATAGCCACAGCTCTGCCCCATGTGTCTATCTATAGCCTCAGCCCTGCCCCCTGTGTCTGCCTATAGCCTCAGCCCTGCCCCCAGTTTCTCCCTATAGCCTCAGCCCTGCCCCCATGCTTCCTATAGCCGCAGCCCTGCCCCCCTGTGTATCTATATAGCCTCAAACGCCTCCTCCCTTCCCATTCCTCACTTACCTGGATTATGGATCTTCTACATGCTCCTCTAGATTCCTCCTCATTGCAGCGGCGGTGATAGCAGGTTCTTCACAGCCAGTCTCTCTCTGTTCTTCATTGAACTAACTTCATGACGTCACACGTGCAACTTTATTGTTCCGGCAAGGTCACATGATCCCGGTTCCAGTACTCAATGCGTGCGTCCTGCTGATTACTGCAGCGGTGCAGGCACAGACAGGCCAGGACCAATCACAATCACCGGAGGGTAGCAGCAACAGCTAGAGCTAGAGAGAGCAGCTCCGGCCGGGGGGGCCCCCTAAGAGAGGGGCCCGGGGATACTCACCCTCTGTGCCCCCCCTTTAATCTGGCTCTGCTCCTACAGTTAGCAATGTTGCAGCAAAATTTTGATGAGATTTGAGTTGCGTAGCAGTACAGGCAGCTCACAGAGGTGCAAAGTTCTGGCGAAACATTTTTCAAATTCCGCATTTGCCATTTTGCTATTTTTTTTATTAATGAACATTTTTGCTGAATTTTTAGTTTAGTAATAGAGTGGGGAAAACAGTGGTTTGGTAGGAGGGCTGTGGATTTAAACCGTAAAAAAGATCAACAAGCAATAGGTCAACACTAGATGGTCGACAGCCAATAGGTTGACAAGACAAAAGGTTGACACACAAATTGCCGATATGGATGTAGGTTGACAGGTTCAAAAGGTCAACATGTTTTTTTTGTTTTCTAACCTTAATCTTCACCGTAACCATTTTTGTGTTGACCAATACCATGTCGACCTTTCGTACATGTCAACCTTTTGCACCTGTCAACCTACATCCACGTCAACCTTTTGGGTGTTGACCTTTTGTGGGTGTTGACCTTTTGTCCAAGTCGACCTATTGACTGTTGACCATCTGGTGTCGATCTGTTGCTTTTTTACTGTTGATCTTTCATCCTCCATCCTGGTAGAGGAGGGAACACTTAGGGCTACTAGTGAAATGGGAAACTGAGCTGAGTATCTCACTGAATAGTTTTTAAAATTTTGTTCCTCTACTTAAACCTAAGAAAAAATAGAGAAGCCACCAACCTGGACTTTGCAAGCAACAAACATGGATATAAATTGCCCGTCACACATTTTATTTCACATGATAGTTAATCCATTGAATATACTGACGATTTTGAGACTTGTTTGATCCGCATTCATTTTTTTTCTTGTTTATATTATAGTTGCCTGATTTTGAGCTGCACGCGATACTGCTGAAATTCCGTACACATGCTGCTAATGGAAGTCTAATGCCAGTATCCGCCCTATAGCACCTCCCCGCCCCTTACAGCAGCTAACATCCCCATTACCAGCATTTACACCTACCCCATGCTGGCTGCAAGAGATAGGACTGAAATAGGCGTCCGCACGGCATACACGTGACTTTTTTTGGTTATGCAGCCTGAGTTATGGTGTAACTCAGGCTCACCGCCCAAGAGACAGATCTCTTACTTGCATAAGCCCATTGCCTCCCAGTTGACACCGGAAACAACCAAGATGTACCCGACTCAAAATTGCTCAAGGAGATTGTTTTTAATCATGTAAATGTCCATTCATGCATTGCATAGAATATCTATCCCAGTGGAATATCTATAATGGGTGCAGGATGTGCAGTGTACATGGGGGCCCAAACCGCACACCCTGCAATCATTTAGTATACTTACCTCTCCGGAAACTTGTGCTGGTGCTGCAAAAATCACCAGGAGAATGTGCTGCCGTCATTTATCTGGAGATTTGTGTTTGTGCAGTACAGGAACCTCTGGGAACCTGCCGGTTAAACTGCTGTGCAGACAGGAATTTTTATTTTCAGTCACCACCAATAGGTCACTCACTTGCCGAAAAGGCCAAATTATCACCTATTCACCAATCCTCTCTCAACCGTCCATAGCCCCACCTACCCTCATCCTGCTGAAGCTCCACCTACGATACACCCGAAGTGCTGCCCCTATCCACTCAAAGCTCTATACCGACTGAAGATCTGCTCCCTGTGCCGTCAAAGCTGTGTTCTCCGATCGCCCTTGGCTCCACTCCTGGGTCATCTGAAGTTCCGCCCATTGACATCCAATCCCTATCTCAGCAATTAAGTAGGCAGCTGGGCACTGAAGTCAGGAAAAAAAAATGTTAGCAGTGCAGCACAGTAGCTGAGCTGCCCAGCACGGGGGGGAAGGCAGCTGTCACTGGCAATGATGAGGAGAAACCAACATGCCCAGAATAACTTCCCACAGGTATGTTTAAGTATGTGTGTATGTATTATATATATATTTATTGCATAGACAAAAACGTTACAGTTTCACATGACCCATTAAGGCTTTTTAGAGATGATCAGAAATTTCACAAAACCTACTGAATTTCTGCCACTCAAACTAAAAAAAGCTATGAAATTCCAATCAATAAGGCTGATGCCTTAATTGATGTGTTCCCTGCGCAATACAGATATGGTATGTCATCACACCCTGTGGTTAACTGCAGATTCAGCACTCTCACAGAGTGAGATTGCGTTCCCTCACAAAATGGTGGAGCTGCTAATTCACAGAATTGTGTGCTCATTGGAATACAATATTTTAACATGTATGTGATATACTCTAGATAGGGTCTGTTAATGCCTGTATTAATAATAACGCATATTCTATTTCCCTATGATTTGCTTGTAGTTTTAATATTGGTACACACTAAGGATATGGAGACATATTAAAAAGTTGCTGTTGATGGCTAATACATGTATTGGCTTCCACTTTCTAAACTCTACCATATTTTATTGTACCACTTACCATGGGATGTGGTGGGGGTTTGTGGCTATGGAGCTTTGTGGTGACTGAGAAGTAGGAGCCAAAACGTGACAACCAAACAAAATGTGGTTCCAAGTTTGGTTGTAGTTGTTCAATAACTACAAACTTCGATGACACACTCAAATTTTGTTAAAAAGCAAACATAGCCGAAGTGCTAAGGCTGTTTCCTTGTAATGGAATATATGTAATCATAACCTAGAAACACATACCACTATGGTCCCTTCCATTCGTTTCCTTTATTCTGCTTTTCTTGGCAATGCTGGTGCTGCCATTTTGTTTTACATTTTTAAGAAAGAACATTGAATTGCAATCCCCCCCATAGAGAGTGCTTGTGCCCAATATAATATTAGGAGCCGAGTCTGGGCACAAGAACGGAAACATGAAACCTCTTTTTTGGTTTACAAAGTATCATCATTCCAAATAAGCAAAAATAAAACCATTTAAATAAATACTTTTGTCTAACAGTATAATTATTGAAATGAAATCTAAGAGACCTTATGTAGCCATAAACACAGTCAGCAAATATTTAAATAAAATGTTGAATGAAAATATTTAAAATACAATCCACATAGACTACGTGCAAGCATTGGGTTATCTTGGGATAATATTTGTTTTTGTATAGTCAAATCCCATACCACACACTTAGTGCAATTCTATCCGCACTAAAGGCGTTTTCTGTGTGTCTTTAATATATTGCTTGCTGCTTTCCACATCTAGCTATTAAGCCAATATTAAAAACTATTTTATTAATGTTACAGAGAATAAAGCAAAGGAATTGTTTAGAAATATAATGCCATTCCTAAGTGTAATTAAAATTCTAACAATTACAAAAAAAAACCAATTAAATACTAGGACAAAAAGATTGTATTTTATAGCTTTGATCTATGTTGTTTTATTCAAATTCTGCCAATTATTATATGAGAAGACTTCCCATTGGATAGCACTCACCTTATGACACCTGTATAGATGTACACTTTGGTCGGAGATGTAAAAAACCTTCTAAAGAGTACAAGTGAAGGGTTTGCCCATAGCAACCAATCAGCTCCTTGCTGTCATTTATGGACTTTCAGCAGCGGATACATATTTGCAGTAAAGATGAGCGGTCCAGTTTTGGGTCAGATATTCTCGCCAAGTCAGATTACAGAACGAGGCAAAACGTCATCTTTCATGGACATCTGTGCCGAGATGTCCATGAAAGATGACGTTTTGCCTCATTCTGAGACCTGAACTTGGCTGGAAGATCCGAGCCAAAATCAGACTGCTCATCTCTAATTTGTAGTGTCTTTTCCAGGAGTCATCCTTAATATCTCCAATGACCCTGTTTATAGCACAAATACTGTAACTGGATATTGCCAAAACAAATTATCACTAGTGCCAAAAAATAGGTTCTCATTGGTAAAGGTACAGTCAGAAATAGTGTGAAACAATACTTATAGTAACAATAATCAGCTGATATATAAGAATCTCAAGCCAAGTTTAACAGTGAAGATCAGTCAACCTGTGTTCACATTACAGATGACACATTGAGCCACTGAGTGTGGATTTGCCAGGTAGTATGACATGTAAATGGAAACTCCGTAAATTGGAAATGGGTATGGGTTTAGCCAGTTTCATCTACAATGAGAGTATTAACTATCACATCCTACTGTATAAAGTTCGATAACTGCAGAACCCGTAAAATAAATGCATGTAACACATGCAAATAATACAGTTATATCCAGTTTGGATAGTTCAGGTTGAACTCTCATTCAGTTCATCAATGAACACCAGCTGCAGCCATTTTTTTTAAAGGAAAAGTTCAAATTATAGTTAATGTTGCAATGATATGAGTATCACTCAACAGTTTCAGATGTAGTGAAGTAGTAGTAATGACTCACTCACCTGTTGGACATGAATGCAATTGCAGAAGCCAGAAAGGTCAAATCATAAAGAAGTCCATTTAGCAAGCCCAAGGGTCTGTTTCACAAAATATCAGCAGATACAGTAAGCAGGGATTGGAAATAGCAAGTCTGTTTAGCAAATCCAAAGGTCTCTTTATTATTGATTATCCAGCAACCAGGCAAATGGAAAAGCAGAAGCAAATCCACCTAACAAGTCCAATGGTTTGTTACTCAATCCAGCAGATGGGCTCTTTCAGCAGAGATGAAATCTGAATAGCACTAAGAGGTTTAACAAATGGGAGTTTATTGAAGTAGCTGAGCAGCGTGGTAATAGTCAAAAGAATTCACCACCACTCTCCAGGCTAGAAACAATTTTGCATATGATGAGGAACACTTGGCCCCCATTACGGTGCCAGGCAACTGCAAGTAATATTTAAAATCAAACATGTATTTGTGGCGTAATGTGAGAATTGTAACTATTTTGAGCTTGTTTTGACTTTGAATTTGTCTGTCATTTTCTTGATAGAACATGGTACAATGTTGAAATACAATAATTCTATGTCATTAGTCATTCGTCTTTCTATATCTGTTATTTACAAATATAACATCTCTAATTTTTTTTCTTTTGCTATTTTAATACAGTTTGCCTCAGGCACCAATCTATAACTGGGCCTCAAGACTAACATCAGAAATTGTGGAGCTCCAGTACAGATGATACAGGTAGCGCCTCTATTGTTTCTTGTTGATGTTGCTAACCTAATTGAAGTCAGTTTTTTTACAGATTGATACCACTAGTAATATATAAACTGTATTGGTCCTGCCACATCAACTGGTCCAAATTTTTATTATAATTTTTATTGCACTCAGTATACTAACTTAAACATTAAGGCTGACAATAAACATATTTTATGTCATGTATTTTTTGAGTGATAAGGGTTCAAAAATGTAAAAAATGCAAAAGGTTTGGCATTTGTAAACATACCAAAGTTTAACTTTCTTTGACCAGGATTGAGATATTTAAAAAAATAAATCAATTTGTTCAGAACATAACAAGACTCGATATAGCGCGACTAGTTATAAGGAATTTCAAAGTTGTAGATTCAAACAATTAACAACATTTGTTTATATCATGATTTTCTAAGATTGTCCATGCCAAATTTCAAGGTGGGTCTGAATGGGATCTTATATTTTTAGTAATTTCTGTTTATGGTAACGTTAATTTTTTCTGTTTTGCGCTATTTTGCAGTCAAATATCCAAAAATGTGTTACTTTCTGAATCTTGGAAGTATTCTTTTTGTTCATAAATTGGTTTCATTAACTGTATTATATATTGGAAACCACAACATTTCAGTTATAAGAGTTACAAAATTGTCAAAAATTCACACATTTTGTCATTTTTGACCAGGATTGAGATTTTTTTAAAATCAATTTGTTCAGAACATAACAGGATTTGATATACCACATGACTAGATATAAGGAATTTGAGCTCATAGATCAAACCTTTAACTACAGGTTTTTTAAAAAAATAAATGGCATAAAAGTTTAAAAACTTTTTGTTTATTTGTTAAAACTTTATTTTATTTTTCATATTTCGATTTTTAGTAATTTCTGTTTATGGTATATGTGAAATTTCACTGTTTTTGCACTATATTACAGACAAATAAAAAAAAATGTTGTATTTTCTGAGTCTTGTAAGTATTTATTTCATAAATTGGTTTCATTTACTGTCTTATACCATGAAGAGAGCAACATTTAAATGTGAATTATATCATAAATTGTGATTTTTTTTTTCTGCTAAAATTTAAAAAAAATAAAAACCTGATACATTATTTTGGGTAATATAATAAATCATCAAGGAGAACTGTTTTGACAAATGTAAAAACAGGATGATCCAGGGCTCTGGTGTTGATGGGGACTTGGTCGTGCATGCATTGACAATCCAGTGATTTGGAAAAGTAAAGGTGTTAACCCTAGCAACCTATTGGATTCTAGCTATCATGTATCTAGTATAGTTTAGAAAACAAAAATAAAATATCTGATTGGTTGATATGGCTCAACATAACTACTTTTCCAACTCACTAGTTTTGATATGTTACTGGAATGTTTTATCTCAGTCTTATCAATCATGTTAAGAAGCAACCAATTATTGGTAATCTGAAAGAAACATATGAACTGTTCAAAAGTAGGGGGAGATTTACAGGGGCGCCGAGAGGGGGGGGAGTGGGTACAAATTACCCAGGCCCAGGCTTGCTGGAGGGGCCCGGTGGGGGCCCGGGTCCGGCACCGCCCCCCCTCCCTTCTACATCACAGCAGCCCAGCACATGCTGCTGTGTGCTGGGCTGCAGTGGGAGACTGTTTTCAGCTGCTAAGCAGCAGCTGGAGCAGTCTCCTATGCCTATGGGGGGAGCGCACACTGATCGTGTCCCCCATTGGCTGTGCGCTGGGCTGAGGGCCTCACAGCGCCCCCTCCCAGAGCGAAGCGGTGCCATGCCTCCCGTGATTAGGCCACTCCCCCTTCACCCGGGCCCGGTGCAGCTCTTGGTGGCCCTGGAGATTTATCATAGCTTGGAAAGAGATAAAGTGGATAGAGATAAGTACCAACCAATCAGCTTCTGTCATGTTACAGTCTGTGTTTGAAAAAATGACAGTTAGGAGCTGTTGGTTAGTATTTTATCTCCATCCACTTTATCTCTCTCCAAATTTTGATAAATCTCACCGTAAGTACAAAATTGTACTCCTAAAATTGTCCTAAAATTCTGAAACTGTCCTCCTTGAAATGTCATATAATTAATTCTGATAAGTAATTAAGCAGCATAATATAATGATGTTGAGTTGACAGTCATCATCATCATCTTGATGATGGTGGCTGGTGTCCTTGGGGAGGACAAGCACTGTGAGACTCCTGTCATAATGTTGTGCAGCCCCAAACATTTCAGCGCTGGCTTGAATTAAACAATAATCGGGTACCAGCAGGATAAAAATCCAGCACAGAAGCCAGTGGTTGTGAAATAATATGAAATGTTATTTTTTTTGCATATTTTTTGCTGGTGCGCAACAGTTCACAGTAACCCCTGGCAGCCCTAAGCTGCATTAGTATGCTGGCCCCGGGTCCTTATAAAGTGCCAGAAAACCCATGGCTGGCAGAGCATGCTGATCCTTGTAGACCTTGGACTTGTAGTGCACCTGCAAACAAAAAGTATTACAAAAAAAACACTGCCACTGTGAAAAAGTTATTAAGGAAATCTCCCCCTCTTTTAACACATTGGGCGGTGTTCAATTGTTTTCACGGTCTGGATCTCCCGTATAAAGTGACGGGAGATCACGGAACGCTATTCAATTGTTACTGCTTTTCGCACTGATCGCGCCCAAAGTGGTCGGGTTTAGCCAGCGTAAATCGACTTCCCCCAACCAAAGTGCTGGGCACGATTGCGAAAAAGTGCAGTTTGGGTGCCCAAACAGGTCACTTTTTGCCCATGTCAGCTGAAATGGAGCACTGGCAGCTGATTGCACCCGACAGGAGCAACAATTGAATAGCTCTGTCGGGAGCGAAGGGAGCTGGAAATAATTGAATTCCGCCCATTATGTGGATACTTTAGACCCTACAATCAGAAGCAAAAAATAAATCATGGCAAATTTAAAGATGATTTTCCACGAACCTACATATATGGGCTGTCAGAGAAGGAGACAAATGAAAATAAAATGCGAAAATGAAGCCTATAGGCTACAAAGGCATTAGCTAAAAAAACAAATATGTTATTCGGAGCTTAGTAAATTGGGCATTTTCATAGTCCCAATATATACAGTAGCTATGGCTACTATGATCAAATTCAGAGGGACTGATGCTGTACCCTCATAGAGCCCCCTTACTTAAATTTTAGAGCAGTCATCCAATAATGGCAGCTATCAGATGGTTGAGCCTAAAAGTACTTTAATAAAAAGGCACATTAATGAGTTCACACTGCAGTATATATTCCTAAATCACAAAATAATTATGTTTTACTAACTGTAGGTAAACAAAATATCTGGTTCCAATGTATTTGTGCAGTATGATGCTCCAGGGCTACAAGGCAGGCAGCAGTTGTCCTGGGGGCAATGGCAAAGTGAGTTCCACAAGGTACAGGATCGTCATTTACTTCTTTAGATTTATGGACTATTATGGCAAATAATGCAAAGGATGCATCTCTTGCTTTGCTGGCTGTCATAGTATCCTTTATGATAACTACAGTGTCGGACTAGGACGTGAACGTGGAATGCAGTGGTAGGGGCCCAAGCTTAAAGGGTGTGGCCAGCCACCAGAGTAGGTGTGGTCAACAACCAAAGAGGGACTTGGCCAACCATTTGACAATACATGCAAAGAAATGGGGCCCTTTAAAAAGGATGGGGCAGGGGTGTGTCAGGACAACCACATTGATTGGCAGGAGAGCTAATCTTGATGTAGTTTCCATGCAAACATAAAAGCACTCAAGTTCATCTGATCCTGCCCCACCAAGTTACTGAACCCTAGAGGGAAGGTTGGGGCCTTCAGACAGCGTGGCCCACCAAGGATTTCCCCTGTACCCCTGTGGGCCAGTCTGACCCTGTACAGATGTACCTATTATAATACCCCGCTATGCGAGATATTATGTCTGACACAGTACAGCACACTACACCATGTGGGTGCCTTTACACAGGCAGAGCACAATTTCCAGCAGCCTCTGCAGCTGCTGAAGAGGTTAAGAGCAGTTCACATGGGCAGTGTTAAGGATGGCCATCGACCATCGATGATTCATAATCATTGATGGTTTATGGCTGATGTTGAATGTTTTTCCCATCGATGGGGGAGAACCATCGATGGTAACCATACCAATGGCCATCCCTAGATATTGTCACATACCTCCCAACATGACCCTCTCCAGGAAGGACACAATGCTCTGGTCCTGGACTTCCCTGGTAAGAGGTGGGGCTGCAGCGCAGTTCAAAATTCAAATAGGGGAGCCACACCAACTGTCATTTCACACGCAGCCAAACATCACTGGCTGGGACACTGGCAGTTGGTGTGACTCCCCTATTTGAGTTTTGGACTGTGCTGCAGCCCCGCCTCTGGAGCCCCACCAATCGTAAATTACCAGGGAAGTCCAGGACCAGAGCATTGTGTCCCTCCTGGAGAGGGTCATTTTGGGAGGTATGTTGTCAGGTGATCAAACATGTGACAGTGGTCAGGGGAGAGTTGAGGTAAAAGAGCTATGTTGGGAGGATGACGTTTTCCTGGTGAGGCACCTGAAGTGGAGGATGTGTCTCCCAGTGACCCTGTCAGAGGGTGGTCACAGTGTGAACCCAGCTGAGAGGGGAAACATTTACCCCAAAATCAGAAGGGAGGTACCTGCTAATTTCCTGCCAGCTCAGTGTCCCAGCACACAGGGACATACTGAGCACTATTCTGGGATGTGCTGACTTCTATCCCAGCATAGACTGCAGAGATGGGAGTTAGCTAAAACCTCCTCCTATATGTACATGGGTTATCAGTATTGTCCATAGCCAGGAATACCCAGTACTGCGCATACTGGTCCCTCAAGGTGAATTAATAAAATAAAGGAGCCCAGGGAAGCAGCTAGTTAAACACTCCTCATCTCCTGATATATAGATATATACAGCGTAACAGCATTATCTACAATGGAGATACCTAGCACAGCATAGACTGCATAACTGCAGAGAACTTAAAGGAAAGGAGTTAAAGAAAGTAACTGTATGATCACTGTGTATTGTCAGCGAGCATCTAGTCACAGCCGCCTTATTGTGGCAGAGAATCGTATGTGCACCAACGAAATCATATTGGCCAACATGTGTAGACTCTACAAGGGGAATTAGTCTGTTCTCTACTTAGGTTATTAGGAATATTAGTAGTGCAGTGGACTGAGGGCCTGATTCATTAAGGTTCGCAACTGGAAACTGCTGCGCATGCACCAGTCCCGGCGCCTGCCAGATCTATTGGGCAGGCACCAGGAACCTGTCCAGCTGACCGTGACCAGCCAGCAGCAGCAGCAGCAGCAGCAGCCTCCATCAGGGTAGAGGGCAGGAGCTGCTGCTGTGTATGATACAATCACAGTGCCAGTACTGATCTGCAAAAAATATCAGCTCATATTTCCTGATGCCATTCTTGCCAGCCCTTGTCTAAAGCTGGGTACGCACTATGCGATTCTCAGCCTGAAATGGCTAGATCTGTCAGATAGGGGTGATTACTGTGTAGCGTGTATGCAGTACCAGGGCCTAACATCAGATCTGCTCCTGATATAGCTTGTACTGCACACGCTATGTCGGTCCCGTCGGAAAGACGTTGGGCCTGATTCAGAGCCGGACGCTCTTTGAGAGTGCTCGCTCTGAATAAGGGCATCCCTGTTTTTTTTTTAAAGACGGTCTCCTGGCCGCTCGCTAAGCTGTGGGTGACCACCCACAGCTTTAGCGAACGGCCAGGTGATGGTCGCGATGGTCACTATGCATATGCTGAGAATATCACACTAACTTGCCTCTCACATGGAGACGCAGTGCGCCAACCAATATACAGTATGTCTGCGGGAGACTAGAATCATTGATACTGTGCACAGCGCTAGCAACGAGGGCTGCTGCTAGTTATATACTACACGGGGGGATTCACTCTTTGATTATCATACTATATATCCACACTACAGTATCTTATCATTGACTGATGTGAATGGCCAAATATTCTCTGTAAAGCGCTGCTGACTATGTGTGCGCTATATAAATAACTAGTAATAATAATAATAATTGATACCCTTATCCTGCTGTGTGTCAGGTCCCTGTCTGCAGTAATTGGAAAAGTCGCATAACGTAACCACTAATCTTAAAATGATACATGACTGCTTCACCTTATAAGCGGTTTCCAATTACACCAAATACCGTTTATAATTAAAGGATAACATTACAACTGATATCAGTGCAAAATATCATATCATAAGGTTTTTATATCAAGGATGATAGGATGTCAGTTGGATTTCCTTATAATCATTGTGGTACCAATTATTAGACACAGTGAATACTGTGTATATGTAACAGTATCATACACTATGGCCCTGATTCAGAGCTGCTCGCAAAAAGCGAGCGCTCGCTCTGAATCGGGCAGCTGCTTTTTTCTATTTTTTAAAACTGGCCTCCTGGCCGCTCGCTAAGCTAAGCTGTGGGTGACCACTCACAGCTTTTGCGAGCGGCCAGGTGATGGTTGCGACCATCGGGCTTGCGACGAGACCCTTGTGGTAGGGTCTCGTTCCCGCAAGCCCCAGTGAGCTTCCTGCTCTAATCACTCGTGATGTCAGTGGGACCGCCCCCAAATGGCAGGCATTCCTTCGGCCAATTATTCAGCCAATTATTCAGCTTCGACATCGTTCATCTGGCAAACATGCAGGCCAACCTGACGATATTGTCAGGTTGCTGCATGTTGGGGAATGGGGGAGAGAGCCCGGCGCTGAATGATATCATTAATAACGTTCAGTGGGTGTGCTCAATGTCATGAATGACATTGAGCACACCCTGCCAGGGACACACTAGACAATATCGCTCAGGGAGCATATCGTCTAGTGTGTACGCTCCATAACAGTGGTGAACAATTTATCACGAAGATTTCCAATATTTGTACATAGCTGCGGGGTCTCTACAATGGTTTCTACATACCCACCTAGTGTATTGTAAAATAGGCAGTGTAAGGCCATGGGCTGTTGCCAGATGACCAGACATTTATGAAAGTCACTGCACTGTTAAAAAACAAAAAACATTTTATGCCTACATTATCCAAAACTGTGAGGAATTTCCATTTCAGCAGATGGAGCCAATTGCCAGATGAAAACAGAGACTTGCAATTTTGGAAGCAGTTCGGGAAACTTGCAAAGGGACAGACTTGTGCCTGGGGTCAGGGTTATAGCATTGCAGTGACCAGAATATTCTTCATGTTATGGCTGCCACTAGGCTAAGAGGTTTCTCATAGGTATTTACAGGTATCTTCTTCCGTAATAGATGTTAAACGCCAAAGAAAGAACCCAATGTTCTAACAGTTTGGACAAATGAAATTGGCAGCTCAGCTATGAGCAATCTGTGGGAGCTGTAAGTGTAATCATTGCTATAAAAGAGTTGTTTCCAAAATGTGTAGGTTACCGATTCAGACAGCATAGTAACAGGGAGTCTGCCAATATTAGTATAACAGACAAACAAGAAAGTATGTACCTATGTGTATATATTCCCTTTCAGCAACGCAAACTACATTTATAAAAGTGACACATTCAATAACGATGTCACTACCCCTTATTGTCCCTCTGATCAAATATTTCTGCTGACGGTACCTGCCGAATTAGTGAAAGATAAGTTTCAGATTTCTTTCACTTTACTGTGCTGAATGATTGAAACAAAACTGTCGTGAACACTCTAAAGCAGAGGTTCCCAAATTCCGCAGTTACAGCCCACGTTTTAAAGACATCCATGCTTGAGCACAGGTGTCTTAATTAGAACCTCAGTCAATTTGATTTAACCATCTGGACTCAAGCATGGATACCCTTGAAACCTGGGGAACCTCTGGAGTCAATTTATCATTATCAGGACGAAAAATTTTAAATCTTTTTTTACCGCAATTTATTTAAAAAAAAAAAGGAAGAATAAAATCTGCTCAATGAAGCTGCTGAGCAAAAATCAGCTCTCCAGCGGCACTAGACCTCAGTGGTAAGACTCAGAGTACTCTTGTCAGGACAGCTAGTTGCTAAGGAGCACATGCAGGTGAGCTTGCTTATTGGCTCCCGTATGCCTATGGGACTTTAATCCTGGACAAGGGCTTTTGGTTACAGAGTCCATTAAAAAAAAAAAACTTTATTTAGTTTAAAACAATAGAGAAAATTAAAAATTATTCTTATAGAAAAAATGCTTTATTTTAATAACAAACCTGTGGCCACCCACTTACCCCTACCCGACTAACACCATCCTGAGAAGCCATTAGCAATCGGATTACAGCAGCTGTCCTTGATAAATAGGCTTCCCTGTGCTAAGGATTGCATAATGCAGTATCTCTGGTGAAGGCTATTGCTTGTGAAGTTAAGAGAGATAGTGATCGCCTTCACCAGTAGATGGGATTTTATAAGTAGTCAATAGTTGCCCTATATTCTGCAAAAAGTCAAATTTTGGCAGAATTTAGGGTAAGTCTTTCATAAATCGACTCCCAAAGGCTGTGTAGTCTAACTTACTGCATCCTGTAAATTAGAGATGTGCGGTTCGGTTTTCCTGAAAAACGAACACACATGAACTTAGGGGTTCTGAGTCTAATGGGGTCCCGGCTCGGATCACTTTTGGGGTTCCAAGTAGAACTGAATCCCGGCTCGGGTCTCCTGTAAGTTCGAAACTTGTATTTTAAAAGCTAAATTCGGTATTGAATTGTATGTAAACAGGTCCAAATCACATTATTTAGCTGTTTTTATGAATTTTAAAGCAATCCAAAAGCGAATCCGAACCAAAGCACTTTGGGTGGTTTTGCCAATACCATAACATTTTAGGGTGATTTTGCCAATAGCAACACACTGGGGCCTGCGCTTATCTCTACTGTAAATGTAATCGTGTCTGCGTGTATAGTGGTGGTATAACATTGAAAGTGTTAATACCTATGGCAATCTGAATGAGCTTTGTGAAGACTGGTTGCTAAGCAGGCAAAGAGTAATCCGTGAGGCTTTCAGCCTTTGTGATGGTACAAGGTACACACCTGGTGACATCATGTACTAAGAGGCATTAATTGGGATGTAGTTATGGTACTGGCGGCCACCGCTGCCGCCGGTCTCAATACCTACAATGAAATCCCAACAAAGGATTTAAGATAGGCATTGAAATACCGACTACTATTTTAATCCCGATGCCAGGACACCAGAATGAACGAGGCAAGTCCGGGGTGCCCTTAGCGTTAGCCGCTGGGGGGAGGGTTAGGTTTAGGGAGCGTTGCAGGGTTAGGTTTTGGGGGGGTTAGGCACCCCTATGGGGGAGTGTTAGGGTTAGGCACCACTAGGGGTGAGGTTAGGTTTAGGCACTAACGGGGAGGGTTAGGGTGCGGGGTGGGTAGGGTTAAGGTTAGGCTACAAAAAGGGAGGGCTAGGTAGGAAAGGGGGGGTAAGTATACTTACCTGACCCTTGCTCGGATACCAACCATCAGGATGCCACTGTCGGTATTCTGACAAGAGGCATCCTGACAGCCAGCAGTACATACCCATTCCCATTAATTGTATGCTGGCAGTAACTATTAATTGTGAAGAACAATTCCCTAAGCACTATCTGGGATCTAAGGAAGAGCAGGTATCATCTCTCATCTCATGCACGTTCCATGTGCCCCTTACACCAGAAGAGCTAATAAAGTATACTGGCTGGCAGTGGTAAGAGGATCTACACTCCCTTGCTTAGTACTTAGCTATGGTGCTTACTGAGGGGCATGGTCCTGGCATAATGGGGAACATGATTACTTCGCCATTGTAGCCCCAGGACCCTAGAGAGCACCTGACCTAAGTAATACATGCCCAATTTATTCCCTCTGGGCACCTGGGCAGCTAAGTATTGTTCAGCTGCCACAACAATAAACAAATGGTACATTATGATGACAAATAATGTTTTGCCATAAACTGAGATGAATAATGGCATGCTGGTATGTGGACGTGAAATAAATAAGCATTCATGACTTGGAGATGCCATTTACCCAATACTTGCCCACTCTCCTGGAATGTCCAGTAAACTCCCACATTTTACAGAGGCTCCTTGGAGAACAGACAATCCTACTGGATCCTGCCAGCTTCCGTGAAGAGTTGGGCCATATTAACACAAATTGCATAACACACTCCCAGATGCTTACTGCTGTGATTCACTGCTTTACACTGCTGGGGTGGGTCCACAATAACGTGATTCTTGTCACCACGCCTTCTGCACCACCAATGGGATCTCCAAATGGCACAGTGAAAGAGTAGGTAAGTATGAGTTACACTTTATGGAAGAGCAGCTATCCAAGAATTACAGGACATAGATGGAACTACAGTCCCCAGCATAGGCGTGCATAGGGTTTTCATTATGGGTCTGTGTAGTGAAGCCATGGCCCCACACAACCATGCCCCCCAACTTGGCCACCAACTTTTTCCTAGGAGCCGGCTGATGATGTGTTTGTGCTCAACTGGATCGCCTGCCATGTCACTGTCTTGCTGCCCTGCCCCCATGGTCTCAGCCAGGCTTGGTGCCTGCCGATCCTGGCTTAGTGACTGTTTTGTTTTTGAGTTGGCACTGTGTATGGGGGGAAAGGTTATGATATGCCGGTGGATCAATTGCCGGCGGTTCAAATCCTGATGCTGGAATCCTGATGGTGCAGAATCTCGACAGGGGCTGGTAAGTACCCTAACCCTCCCCCTCCACCCCCCCTTAACCTTCCCTTGGTGGTGGCTAACCCTAAACTCCCCTGGTGGTGCCTAACCATAATCTCCCCCTCTCTGCAGCCTTACCCTAACCCTAATCCACCCCGGTCAATGCCTAACCCTAACCCACCCTGGGAAGCCCCTAAACTAAACCTCTCCATCCCCGGGCTAAATATCATACTTACCCACATACTTACCTTTGGGATGCCAGCGGTCGGGATGTCAACGTTGGTATCCTGATGTCTTCGAGATGGTAGTGTCTGCATTTTGAACGGCGTCGGTATATCGACATCCAGGATCCTGTCCGCCGGCATCTTGAGCGTATTATCCCGTATGGGGTGTGCTTGTACACACCCTACATGCCCCATGCACACGCCTATGGTCCCCAGCATGCTCTGCTAGGCAAAGTATAGATTGCCCTACAGCTAGGCAACCCCAGTTTGCTGTAGTCCATACTTGCCCATTTTCTCAGAGTATATGGAAAACTCATCCTCACTGGTCCCGCTGCGCCATGGAGGTCCAAGAAGTAGGTAAATATGTCCTACAAGTCTGCTGAACTTTGCCTATTCTAATTTAGTTTTAAATAATAGCAGAAGTAAAACTTTTGTTTGCACAAAACCGTTCTAAATTGGACCAGAAAATGTAACTTCTTAATACTGCAGTATGTTGAAAATATAAATAGGATTATTGCTTTTTTTATGATTGATTTCCTCCAGCGTACAATACAGTGCTGATATTGTGCAAACACAAATCTTTACATCTGTAAAGGCCTTAGGAACTCAAGATGCCAAACAGCTGAAACATAAATACCATTGTCGTCAGCCTGGCCCTCCCGCTTATCAGATGTACACAGACCATGGTAATATCAGTAACTGGAATTACCTTTTTTTTTATTTTATTTATGAGTTCATAGATTTTATTTTGTTTTCCTTAGTTATTGCTGCGAAGCAAAACTGCAGGCCCCTCAGCCAGCTACATGCCAAAGAGAAAACACAGTTGCTGCTTTAAGTCTTATTAGTTGCGGCAAGTCGTAAAACTGAAAGGGAGAACAGTGCCAGGAGTTCTACGTTTGGCACCAGGAGCCAAGAATGAAACCGAGCCAGAGAAAATACTGAATTACAAGAGCTGCATGGAGTGTATGAAGTGAACAAGATCTCAATCGTGATACACTCGTTGCTGGGTTCCCCCCAGACTCTTTACTCCAAGGCAGCATTTCTCGTTCTGTCTTTTGCTATTTTCCATTTGTTGTTTCGCTGTTGTGTGTTTGTGTTTACTAATAAGACTATTTTTCTTTTTTTTTCTTTTTATAGCTAAAATGGTTGTATTTATAGGCCATCCAGCACCATGCTTGCCAACTTTTACATCTTGCCCACCTCAAGGTGTAATACCACAAATTGCGACACTGTGAAGAAGGTCTCTGGAAACACGGTGCTGGTGCCATATTCTCGATGATGTTTCTTCTGTGCATATACCAATTTAGGGGGAAATGGTCACAGCGCCATTTTCCCATCGATTTGTGCAGCGCCACTGCCAATGCAGGACTCTGGAAAGGTAACTTCTCCACTTTATGGGCTTTATTCAGAGGCGGCCGTACGGTCTACGACCGCACGGCCGCCTTGATGTTTGTCTAGTGCGCATGCGCACGAGTGAGCCGGCTCCTTTGTGCGCATGCGTGAGACCCGCTATGACCGACAGCGGCGGTCGTAGTGGGTCTCTTTCCAAAGGGGGCGAGCTGTCGATGTTGATTGACAGCTCGCCCCATTTGGAAGGCGGGCCGGGGGGGTGGCAGCCCAAACGGAGGCGTTCCCATGGGAACGCCTGCTGTTTGGGGGAGGCCCCACTGACATCACTAGTGATGTCAGTGGAGAGCTTCCGGCTCTGACAGAGCCAGAAGCTCTCCGGGGCTTACGACAAGTGAGACCCTACCCTAGGGTCTCGTCGTAAGCCCCGATGGTCGCGATGGTCAATGACCATCGCGACCATCACCCTAGCGGTCGTTAGAGCTGTGGGTGTTAACCCACAGCCTAATGACCGAAACAGAGGCGGCCGGTCAGGATGCAAGCGGCCGCCCAGTTTCTGAGCGACCGCTTGCATCCTCCGACCGCCTCTGAGTGAGGGCCTATGTCTCTCAGAGGTTTGATGCATCTCCCCCTTAAATTGTTTTATATCTTTATTCAGTGGTGCCAGAATCTCGACACGGGGGGAGATGCTGATGCCGGGATCCAGACAGCCGGCATGCCGATGGTAAGTACAGCGGGAGGTCTTAGCCACAGGGGGAGGCACCCCGGGGGTTTTAGGGTTCGGCTACAGTAACGTGGAGGTTAGGGTTAGGCTATGGACAGGAGTGGTTAGGTTTAGGCACCACCGGGGGGGTTAGGGATAGGCACTAAGGGGTTAGGGTGCGGGGTAGGGAGGGTTAAGGAGCACAACAGGAGGGTTAGGGGTATGCAGTTGGGAAGCCGGCGGACCTAATCCCGACAGCCAGCTTCCCGACTGCTTTATCCTGGCGAGGGTTAAATGACAGGCGTCTAAATCTAGACAACTGTCATTTTACCAACGCCGGGAGACCGGTGCCCGGCATCCCGATTGAAGGGATGCCGAGGGTGGACAGCCGCGCGGGGGGGGAGGGTTAGGTTTAGGGCTCCCGCGGGGGACTTAGGGTTAGGCACCCTCCCGGGAGGATAGGGTTAGGCTAGGGGAGGGAGGGTTAGGCACCCCTGGGGGGGGGACTTAGGGTTAGACACCCCCGGGGGACTTAGATTTAGGTGGCGGGGAAGGCGGGGTTAGGTTTAGGCACTTAGAGGGGGAATTAGGGATAGACACTGGGGGGAAGGTTAGGGTTAGGCACCCCTAAGGAGGGTTAGGGTTAGGGGAGGGAATTAGGTTAGTGAATACTTACCTTAGAGATGATCAGGATTTTCACCCATGTCGGCGAGCCGCTGTCGGGATTTTAACCGCCGGAAAATCATACCGATTCCGGGTTAGGGTTAGGGGGTGGTTAAGGAGGGAAGGTTAAGGTACTTATCTCTCCCCTATCCTCAGCATCGGGATGCCGCTTTTGGTCTTTCGACAGCAGGCATCCCGAGTGCTGGGATTTCATACCCAACCTGTGCACACAGACCCCTGGGTCCAGGGGGCACACACTGCACACCCTGCACCCATTTTCTTCAATACATATCTCTCTGGAGTCCCGCAGCAGTGCTGCACTAGTCACCGAGTAAAATGTAGCGGGGGCCATCTTCCCAGCCATTTGTGTATGCGTAGGAGAAACATTGCCATAAAAATGCCTGTTGCACCATGGGCCCCCTCCTCTTTTAATATTCCCCCCTGTCTATATGTTGTGATCTTGTCAATGCAGCATTCTTTCTAAGAAAACCATTAGTTGTAATTGCAAATAGATATTTCTGAGGAATAATATCTAAACAACATAAAAATCACAAACATAAAAACGACTGCAATAAAAGACAAAAAAAAAGAGCAATGACGGCTCTGGCGCTGAATGGGTTAACCTGACACAGGAAATGTTTTATTCTACAAACTGACGTTGCATTTTATTTTTCATGATGCGTTTCATTGGAAAGTGCTTGAGTGTTTCTTTTCCATTGTGCATGTAAAATATAAAGCCTTGGATGGCTGCCATTGCGATCCTCTCAGAACGGCTTTATTACACAGTGCTGAACATTAGGATGACTGCAACAGAGAGTTTTTCTTGCTTGTCAGGCACTTGTAAAAGTAATGTGTGTGTTTCTGTTGCTCAGTGATGCTAAAATTGCTCTGTATTATTCCATAAGACACTTGAAACTGTGTTTTCTTATAGGCAAGGGTATAAACCCAGCAGAGCTTGCCTGGTTTAATTTATACATACTGTTCCAATTTAGCTGGGACAATCCTGAATCACGAACCAGGAAAGGGGCAGGGCTTGTGTGACATTGGGCGACATTTCATCCCAAAGCTGGTGTTTTGGACTGATCGGGGGTGGGGTTAGCTGGTTTATGGGTGGGGTTTAACTTGCACAATTTTGCTTGTGTGAATGTTAGTACTAGGGTGTAAAGACCAAATTCCCTTTTGTATTTTTTTTTGTATTATTATTTTTTTATTTAGAAGGCTGTGACAATCTTGGCCCACTTCTTACCATCATTGTGTGTACAGTTGTAGGCAGAGCCACCAGAGGTAGGTAAGTGCTCAGTTATAGACATTAATTGCTAGTGTAGGTACCCATTTGTTGGGGTATATGGGTATTAATAGTTTGTTCAGTTAGAACCTCTTGTTTTATTCAAATATTATATATTATAATTATAGACTAAGGGGTAAATTTACTAAAGTGAAAGTTTTTAGAAGTGCGTTTTAAAAGTGATGTTGTCCATAGCAACCAATCAGATTGTACTTAACATTTAACTAGCACCTTCTAGAAGATAATAGCTACAATCTGATTGGTTGCTATGGGCAACATCACTTTTAAAACTCACTACTAAAAACTCTCACTTTAGTAAATTTACCCCTAATACTCAAATGCTTGTAATTGTGATGTCCGTAATGTCTAAAGTGTGGTCCTGTATTTCTGTTACATACAGTATTTGTGTGTATGTATCTATCTATATATATATATATATATATATATATATACATACAAGGAAGGATACAGCGGCACTCAGCAAATATCAATCATCAAAATGTGTATTACGATCCGACGTTTCAGGGCCTGTTGGCCCTTTTGTCAAGGAATACAATTGTATTCCTTGACAAAAGGGCCAACAGGCCCTGAAACATTGGATCTTAATACACATTTTGATGATTGATATTTGCTGAGTGCCGCTGTACCCTTCCTTGTATACTTCGACTATTACACAGAAGGCACCAGGATTGCTGGTTTTATACTTTGAGTGCCGGATTATTTCCACATTCTATATATAAATATATATATATATATATATATATATATATATTTCTTATATATATGTATTTCCGTCTGTAAATATATTTATATATATATATATAATATACAGGTTGAGTCTCCTATATCCAAATATTCCAAAATACGGAATTATTTTGGCATTACTAAGATGATGAAACCTTTGATTTTTGATGGTTCGATGTACGCAAACTTTGTCTAAGGCACAAATTATTAAAAATATTGTATAAAATTACCTTCAGGCTGTGTGTATAAAGTGTATATGAAACAAATGAATTTCATGTATGTACACAAACTTTGCTTTAGCCACAAAATTATTTAAAATATTGTATACAATTACTTGCAGGCTGTGTGTATAAGGTGTATATAACACATAAATGCATTCTGTGTGTATATTGGGGTCCCATTCCCAAGATATTTCATTATGATATGCAAATATTCAAAAATACGGAATATTCCATTATCTAAAATACCCCTGGTCCCAAGCATTTTGGTTATGGGAGACTCAACCTGTGTATATATATATATATATATTAGGGGTGTGCACCGGACACTTTTCGTGTTTTGTGTTTTGGTTTTGGATCTGGATCTTTCTTCGTGTTTTGGATCTGGATTGGTTTTGCCAAAACCACCCTTCCGTGTTTTGGGTTCTGGGTTTTGTGTTTTGGATCTGGATTTTTTCTTAAAAAATAAAAAAAAAATGCTAAAATCACATAAATGGGCCTTTTTTTGTTCCTACGCTATTAATAACCCCAATAACATTAATTTCCACTCATTTCCACTCTATTCTGAACACCTCACACCTCACAATATTGTTTTTAGGCCAAAAGGTTGTACCGAGGAAGCTGGATGACTATGCTAAGCGACACAAGGGGGCGGCACAAACACGTGGCCCATCTAGGAGTGGCACTGCAGTGGCAGACAGGAAGCCAATCAGCGTTATGGTGCCCATTTGCATGTAGCACGAACCCGGGAGATCCGTGCTACATGCATCTGTGTGATTGGCACAGAGCAATGACAGGTCCGTGAGACCCGTCTGTGCTGCTGTGGTAAAAAAAAAAAAAAAAACCTGTGTAAAAAAAGAAAAAAATGGCGTGCACCCCCCCAAAAAAGAGCAACCAGCCCCGGGCATTAGTAACCCAGTGCTGGGTGTGCTTAAATACAGGGGACAAACGACGTAGGGGTCCCCTGTACTTAAGCACAACCAGCACCGGGCTAGTCAGAACCAGCGCTGGTTGCCAAAATACGGGGGACAAACGACGTAGGGGTCCCCTGTATTCTGCGCAACCAGCTCTGGGCTCTGATCCGGTCCTGGTTCTGGAAATATAGGGGACAAAAAATGAGTAGGGTTCCCCTGTATGTTCCAGAACCAGCACTGGACTTTTTCTAGCGGGGGGCTGATGCCACAGCCAGGGGAGCCCTTTCACCGGGCCCCCCAGCCGCAGCATCAACCCTGACCGCTAGTCAGCCCAGGCCGGGGATCCCTGGAGAGCTGGGGACCCCCCCAATAAAGGGGTCACCCTCTCCAGGGCACCCCAGGCCCAGGCTGATAGCCCGGGGCTATCCCCGCCACCCCTGGTGGCGGTGGGTGGCGGGTTGATTGTGTGGTGTAAATAAAGAATATCAAACATTGTCTTTACAAGTAGAACTGCAAGTCCCAGCTAGCCTGCCCCGCATGCTGGTACTTGGAGAACCACAAGTACCAGCATGCAGGGCATTAAGGGCCCACTAGTACCTGTAGTTCACCTGTAAAAAAAATGTTTAAAAAAACACAGGACACACACACCGTGACAGTATAAGTTTATTAAACATACATACACACACACACATGTACACATACTCACCTATGTAACCTGTAGCATCGGTCCACTTGTCCGGTAAAGTATCCCTAGGGGACCTGTGAAAAAAAACATACTCACCATCTCCTATGCGAGGTTCTGTCCTCTTCGTTCCAAAGTAGGCATCCCCGGACTTGGCAAAAAAAAAAAACGAAAACGCGATCCACGAACTTAGTACCGTTCTATAGAACGGTACTTCCCGAATGAGAGCTTAGCGGCGGGGTATCACCATGGAAACCCCGCTGCTAAGCGTTCATTGGCTGAGAGAGGTCATCTCCCGTCTCTCAGCCAATGAACGGCTCCCTCCATTGTAGTCAATGGTGGGAACCGCAGGGTAAACTTTAATAACCTTGCGGCTCCCAGCATTGACTACAATGGAGGGAGCCGTTCATTGGCTGAGAGAGACGGGAGATGGCCTCTCTCAGCCAATGAACGCTTAGCAGCGGGGTTTCCATGGTGATACCCCGCCGCTAAGCTCTCATTCGGGAAGTACCGTTCTATAGAACGGTACTAAGTTCGTGGATCGCGTTTTCATTTTTTTTTTTTGCCAAGTCCGGGGATGCCTACTTTGGAACGAAGAGGACAGAACCTCGCATAGGAGATGGTGAGTATGTTTTTTTTCACAGGTCCCCTATGGATACTTTACCGGACAAGTGGACCGATGCTACAGGGTTACATAGGTGAGTATGTGTACATGTGTGTGTGTGTGTGTGTGTGTATGTTTAATAAACTTATACTGTCACGGTGTGTGTGTCCTGTGTTTTTTTTAAACATTTTTTTACAGGTGAACTACAGGTACTAGTGGGCCCTTAATGCCCTGCATGCTGGTACTTGTGGTTCTCCAAGTACCAGCATGCGGGGCAGGCTTGCTGGGACTTGCAGTTCTACTTGTAAAGACAATGTTTGATATTCTTTATTTACACCACACCACACAATCAACCCGCCACCCACCGCCACCAGGGGTGGCGGGGATAGCCCCGGGCTATCAGCATGGGCCTGGGGAGCCCTGGAGAGGGTGACCCCTTTATTGGGGGGGTCCCCAGCTCTCCAGGGATCCCCGGCCTGGGCTGACTAGCGGTCAGGGCTGATGCTGCGGCTGGGGGGCCCGGTGAAAGGGCTCCCCTGGCTGTGGCATCAGCCCCCCGCTAGAAATAGTACAGTGCTGGTTCTGGAACATACAGGGGAACCCTACTCATTTTTTTCCCCTGTATTTCCAGAACCAGGACCGGATCAGAGCCCAGAGCTGGTTGCGCAGAATACGGGGGACCCCTACGTCGTTTGTCCCCCGTATTTTGGCAACCAGCTCTGGTTCTGACTAGCCCGGTGCTGGTTGTGTTTAAGTACAGGGGACCCCTATGTCGTTTGTCCCCTGTATTTAAGCACACCCAGCACTGGGTCACTAATGCCCGGGGCTGGTTGCTCTTTTTTTGGGGGGGGGCACGCCATTTTTTTCTCTTTTTACACAGGTTTTTTTTTTTTTATTTACCACAGCAGCACAGACGGGTCTC
This sequence comes from Taudactylus pleione, assembly GCA_031769625.1. Lineage (NCBI taxonomy): Eukaryota > Metazoa > Chordata > Amphibia > Anura > Myobatrachidae > Taudactylus > Taudactylus pleione. The sequence continues at coordinate 4,937,244 of JAUIMM010000160.1, forward strand.
ACGGACCCGTTAGTGCTCTGTGTCAATCACACAGATGCATGTAGCACGGATCTCACGAGTCCGTGCTACATGCAAATGAGCACCATAATGCTGATTGGCTGAGAGCCGTGACAGACGGCTCTGTCAGCCAATCAGCACTTTGCCCATTAAAGGCAAAGGCATTTTTTTTAAAATGGCCGCTCGAGGCAAAACCTCGAGATCCGACAGCAGATCTCGAGGTTTTGCCTCGGGAGAGGGATCCGGGGCAGACAGGGAGATCCGAGCTTGGGCTCGGATCGCCCCGGATCCCCGAAGTTCGGGTGGGTTCGGTTCTCAGGGAACCGAACCCGCTCATCCCTAATATATATATATATATATATATATATATATAATATATATATATATATATATATCAACCTCCTCAGGGATCTTTTTAGACAAAACACATTTTCATGAGCTTGGAGGCTGCGGATGCAGGATATATGTGCACAATTGCAATGGGAGGCCTACCTTCCACTCAGATAAGCCTAGTTTATTTTTTTACTTAATGTATCTTAACCCTGTGTGTTCCTGTTTTTATTTTAAAATAAAGTGGTGTTTATAGTAATACGCTGTAGGGATGTTTCTTTCTTTCTTCCATGTGAATTTCATAAAAAGAAATCACAAGAACATCACAGAGGGACACACTGGCACGCTGTTATTCATCTGCTTTCTGGTACGCAGTCCAGTTTACAGTGCGCACACTTATAAATCTTATACAGTATTACTCTATTGTGTTCTTTCTTTGTCTTTTATACTTTATTGAGCATGATTCAAGTTATAAATAGTATATAGTTCTAAAGGAATAATTGAAATTTGAAAACCATTACCTAAGCAGATAATGCTTTTTTTTAATTATATTTCTGGTACGCAAGCACTTGTCATTTTCTTTTACTGAACCTGTGTCTACTTATATATATATATATATATATACTTTCCCTCCATTTTCATTCACAAAAACAGTCCCTATAGGTTTCTATGGTTGCGACATTTGCCATGCTACGCTTTTCGAGGTTTGGCCCCGAAAGTTAACGCCATCTTTAGATGTCATCAGGCATTGTAGCTTATGAGCTATGCTACGACAATTTGTTTCGGGACAGGGATCCCTCCCTGGTAATCTCAGCATATAATGTGCAGTCTGGCGCAACCAGTGTCCCAGGTCTCAACCGAAAGTGATTTTTGGTTAATTCCAATTATACATACTTATTGGCTGTGATATGTAACTATAAGAAATTAGAATTATTGGATCCAATTCCTGAATATTGGTATATTTGGAAATAGTGGTGCTAGAACTCAATCCTGTCATAGTATAACTAAAATTCAAATAGAAGATTGTGGTTAATTTTTATAGATAGTAACATATGCATGTAAAAGATATGTGGATTAATAGTGAAGGACTGCTACTATGTTACCAGGGGAATGTTTTACTCATTGGGGAACTTTTGGTAGTCTTCTTGTTCTCTCTGATAGTGTGTGTCAACAGTGTTGCAAGGTTGAAATAAATTTGCCTGAAGATTAAGGACCTGATGACTTTGGGCCTGAACCAAGCTCTCGAATGTAATAGCGATTACGCAGGCAGTTCAACTGTGATGGTATGCTAATCCATTGCGATCGCTATGCCGCCGCAGCACAACAGATGGACGCTCACTTTACCTTACACACATCCGTAATTTATAGCAAGACTGGAAAAACCATCGGTACAATAGAGTACCATCGCAGCCTCACGCACACTTGCACAAGCCCTGACCTTACTCAGAAATTGCTAACTTCATCGCACGCTGTCAGGCCTCAGGCTGCGTACGGCATTGCAGTGGATAATTTACTAATGCCCATGCAACGGCATTCAAACGCACTGGCACGCCTGCGTTTCGCCAACTCCCCCCCGTCACTACTCACAAATGGCACTTCCTGTCAATAACTCTGCGTAGTCACTGCGATCGCAGTCCCGATTGTAGAGGCTTAAGCATGCGTGGTACGCAACATTTGGCCGATTGCATGCGTATTAGCATCTGCGTTCTTTGCTGAATCAGCCCCTTTGTGAATTGATGGCACAAGGGTGTCAGAAAATAATCTGCCTCCCTCAGTGTTTCTGTACTTTACAAAATAAACTAAATAACATTACAAGCCTGACAGAGGGCCTAATTCAGACCCGCTCGCAAGCGGGTCGATGTTACCCAAGTGTACATGCGCATGACGGAGGCGGCTCCGTCGTGCGCATTCGCGAGACCTGAGTAACGACGGCCAAGCCGTCGTTATGGGTCTCGCACCAAAGGGTGTGTGCTGTCGATGGTGATTGACAGCACGCCCCCTTTGGTGGGCGTGCCAGGGGCGTAGCTGCCCAGACGGAGGCGTTCCCATGGGAACACCTACCGTCTGGGGCCGGCCCCACTGACATCACTAGTGATGTCAGTGGGAGTGCTTTTGGCTCTGATAGCACTCCAGGGCTTGCGGCAGCGAGACCCTACCGCAAGGCTCTCGTCGCAAGCCCGATGGTCTTGACCATCGTGACCATCATTTTGGCCGCTCGCTATAGCTGTGGGTGGTCACCCACAGCTATGCGAGCGGCCAGGAGGCCGCTACAAAAAGTAGGAGGGACGGCCCTGATTCAGAGCGAGCGCTCTGTCAGAGCGTCCGGCTCTGAATCAGGGCCAGAGTCAGTGCATGATAATATACAATGGTAGGAGAGTGATTGGAAAATTGCATTGGCACTCCTAAAGTCCCTTTGAAGAACTTACATTCATTATTTGAATGAGCCGCAGATTATTTATAAGTGACTTTAGCGTTAGGTAAGCGGGAAGTGAAATCAATTTGTGCATGTAAGTCATTGCACAGCTCACAATGCCACATCACGGACGGTTACATATCAGTCCAATACATACAAAGTTTTCAAGACCATTATTGAAAACCATTACACTAAGCAGAACATGATCTATAGTTAATTTATTTTGGATAAATTCTCTATTTTTCTCAGTTTGGTAATGACCTTAACATTCCGCTCACAGATCTGTGTCCAATTACTGCGTGCTGGTGAGTGCATAGAGAACTTCCTTGAAAAGGGCCGTGATGATATAATTAGAGACATTACACGTAATTGAACGTGATTGCCAGTTTTTCCAAAACACAGTAAGAGGTTTTGGCAGCGAGCTGCCAGCTAACATTTCCGACCCAGATGAATCAATCAGCAAAATACTTATTGTTGCTGCTGCTAACAGTGTCGCAGTGTTATCATCTAAAAAAAAATAAAAGAAATCAATTTTAAAGTCTATTCACCTATAGAATGTGTAAGAGCGGGATGTACTAAGCATCGCTTCCGTGATGCGGTATGTCCCGCCTCTCATCAGGTACAAAATCGCAAAGGACAGCTTTCCCGATAAGAGTTGTCCTTTGCGATGTCCTCGGATAGAGGGTCTCCCTGGTTTAACACCCAGAAGTCCCTTTGGCGTCCTTCTGCGCAAGCGAGGGAAGATGGGAGGGATCAGATTGGATGCCTCTCAGGGGTGGTGTCCTGAAAAGAAGCCCATTGGCAGGGGCATATCTATAAGGGTGCAGGGTGTGCATTTTTTAGGTGTATGTAAAACTCACCTGTCCGTGGTCCCACATCGTGTGTCAACACTGCACAGAACGCCAGAAAATGGCCGCCACTGCAATTTTTCCAGTGTTCTGCGCATGCGCAGTAGACTCTAGGCACACTCTAGTGTCCAGAGGCTACCGACTCTGCAGTGGCTGGCCAGCCGCGTCATTCAGCTGACGGCCACCGGGGAGAGAGGAGGGGGCACGGCAGGGGGAATGCACACGGGCCCCCTCCACTCTTAAGATACCCCTGCCCATTGGCTTCTATCAGGTAACGTCATCTGAGGATGGCGTTACCCACCGGGAAAAAGCATTGCATTCCGGTGCTTAGTACATATGGGAAATGCGGTAAAATTCCCAAAAACTGCATTTCCGGGGGTCTTACTGCATTTTTCTGTTGAGTACTTCCCGCCCTAAGTCATTTCATTTCTATTACTAAATGACATTTCCACTCCATGGGTCTGATTCACAGTCCGCAATGCCGATATCTTCGCACTTGAGCGATTCTTGGTAAACTGCGCATGTGTCAAGGGACATTACTTTAGTTGCTCGCAGCGACTTTTTACTCGCAGTGTGATTGACAGTCGGGGACCGTTTGGGGGAGATAACGGGGAGTGGCGGCAAAGAATACAGGTGTGTCGTAATTGTTTTTTGGGGGGGTGTCACACCCTGCGTCTGCGATGTTGGAACACATGAAGTTCCCGCGGTCATTCTGCGCAACCATAGGGTTACTCAGAACACCTATAACGATCTGCGAATGATGCTGCGTGTTTGTACGCGGATGCATGGATCTGCAAACGCGCAGGTGGGCGTCTCCATACATTCCTTGGTGTCTGCGACACTTGCCTACTTTCGCAGTGCAACTACGTGCATCACTATGCTAATGAATGTGGCAGGCGCAGAATGTCTAACTGAACATGGCTGCCGGTGTCAGGGCAACTGCTTCATTAGACGCAGTAACTGGCACCCACACACCCATGACAGGTAGCCACCCACCCTACAGTTATCACCCAGAAACGCCCATCGAAATTGCATGGATCAGAGTGAAATTTTGATCTATGTCTCTGTGAAGTAACCTTCATGAAGTATGTTGGTGTACGTGGTACAGTGCATGTGCAGTCAGCGACCACTTTCCATGGCGCATGCGCAGTTTGAAGAGATCCGTACACGTTAATACTTGTGTCTGACTGAGAATCCGCCGCACACTGAACCACTGCCAGGGAATGCATAGACCGTGTGAGAGAATTCAGGTCATAGTAAAATGCCATAAACCCATAAATAAGATATGTAGTCGTTGTTGAAGCCGTGGAGCGCTATTGGGCATACTCCATAGTGGCTCCTTTAGGGAGGCTTCAATCCCTAACCAAGATGGCTTCCATCTGAGCTTCTGTGCAGTGCGATCTTGTCACTGTGTTAGAGCGCCACAGTGGGACACTCCAGAGAGACCTTGCTGGTTCATCCTGCTACAACTGCCGATACCGCGTGCATCCTGCACTGCTACCCACATACAATCACCTGGTGACCTGTGTACTCTGCTCAAGCTCTGCCCCATGCTTAGGGGTCTATTTACTAAGCAGTGACAGGACACAGAGTAAAAAGTGATAAGGTGCCAGCCAATCCGCTCCTAACTGCCATCTCACAGGCTGTGTTTGAAAAATGACAGTTAGGAGCTGATTGACTGGCACCTTATCACTTTTCACTCTGTCCCCTGACACTGCTTAGTAAATAGAACCCTTAGAGTCTTCTGAATAAACCACTCACTGGTTAAGTACTGAGCTGTTCACTGACTCAGCTCATCCTCTGGTGTGTACAACTATTCTTCCATACCACCGTCAATAGTACGTACACACATATAGTATTCCAACAGTCATCTGTTGGCATTATTGAAATGTTGACACTAAACATGTTGGCATCTGCAGAACGTTGACATGTCCACAATGCATACAATACAGAGAACATTGTATGTTATTCACATTTTAGTGAATAACATACAATACAGACATACAAATGATAGAGACAGAGGGAATGAATCAGAGGTGCAAACTAACTGCATGCAATGCCGATATTCCCACAGTTGAACTATGTTGGAAGCAGGGGCTTTTCTAGAGAGGAGGGGGCCCATGTGCAGTCTCCGACACGGGCCCCCTCCTCTCTGCCTGGCAGCGCACTGAGCTGTGCGCGGCCAGCGCCGGAGTTATAGGCTCTGGGCACTAGAGTGCACCCAGAGTCTATAGTGTATGCACAGGTCACCGGGAAAATGGCCGCAACTGACGGGAAAATGGCTGCCGCGGCCATTTTCCAGTAATTATACAGCACCGAACCCCGCGCCGACGTGGGACTCCGGAGAGCTATGTAACATTATGGGAGCAGGGTGTGCGGTGCGGGCCCCCCTGGACCCAGGGGCCCGTGTTCCCCGCACACCCTGCACCCATAATATATACGCCCCTGGCTGGAAGTACTGCGTGCACACCCGCATCACACTGTTCAGGCATCTCGTTGGTTATCACTATACGATGCAGCTGGCAGAGAGGTGCAATATTGGTGGGCATTTCTGGATAGTAACAGGAGGTGGATCGCCAGACGGGTGAGTCACAATCAGCGACTGCATTTAATGACAAAGTTGAACTGACAGAGCCGGTCATGTTCAGATGGAAAACCTTCTCTGCCTATAGGCCTTGTGCAATTTTTGATGCTGGGACCGATGTGCACAATGACGGATTGGTGCAGCAACCAGTGGGTGTCTCAGTAGGAAGACATGCAGCTGCGGCATTAGTATAAAGATGCAGTTGCATCTGCAGCAAAAGATGCAGGTACGGCTGAATTTACATCTACCTCTTCATCAGGCACAAAATGTTTTTGACAACCATACAATACAGAGAGCATCCCAGTGATGAATATACAATACAGAGTGCATTTTATTGTTTGCCACATGATACAGAGTGCATCCTCTTGTCAACCATACAATACAGAGAAAACTAATTCTGTGGCCCACACTATGCAATGGTAGACAACACATTAGAATGCAGCTGTTTTATTTTAATTTGCTGCGACTCCATCTGTCATTAAATGTTGACGCCGGAAAGTGGCAAATGCAGGATTTCTATAGGGGAATTTCTGTGGAATTATAATCAATGGAATTATTTCTTTGCAATATAGAGCTGGCAATGGCTATGTGTAATGTGTAACTGGCAATGGGATTATCTATAGATGAAGGCAGTGCCATCACTACACTAAGAGGTCTCCCCCTTACTGCCAGTCTTCCCCATACTGCCAGACTCGAGTGCTCTCGGCGGCCTGAAAAAGTCGGCAAGTCTCCCGGCCAGTCACCACCTGCCCAAATACTCCCGACACCACTGAATCGCGTCATTGTGGCCCTGCCCCCTGCTTTGCATTGGCAGGAATCTTGACATTGTGCTGTGGGGGCGGTGCCAGGATGACACGATCGCGTGGTCACGCTCCCCCCGCCCTAATGCTGTGTCATGTCCCTGGCCATGCCCTGCATGCTGTGTCACGCCCCTATTGTGCCGACCTCTCCTGGAGGAGGCAGTCAGAATGTCGGCAAATATGATTATGGGGCCTATTCATCATCACTTTATTTTTACAGAAGCAGGTAAAAATGCAAATTTTCAACTGCAATTGTAAAAATTTACTTATCGGGCCATTCAGAGATATCTCCTGCTTACCTTCCTATTGAGGAATGGCACGATGTCCCCATACACTAGTATGGGGACAGAATTCATCAAGCTCCGAAAATATAATTTTTCGGGGGTTGATTGCAGGAACATTTGCCATCTTCCTATGGGAAGGAGTCCCGGGTCGCAAAGAGGTGTCTGGATCCCTCCGCCCCTGTCCGGCTCCTTCCGTCGGACGTCGGGGCTCTTGTGAGTATGGCTGACCTGTAGGTCACACATGCGCACTACTCTTGCGAGTGAACTGTGAAGCCGCTCGCTGGGACAGCTGATTTTCAGATCAGCTCTCTCAGCGCCGGAGCAATGATGAATTGATCCGTGTCCGCGGCAAGTCAGTTTGGACCTCGATAATTAACATCTTGAATAGGCCCCTAAAGCTGTGGTCCTGAATGTTGCATAAAACATATTTGGATGTGAGAAAATTGCATTCATGATCCCTTCACTACTAGTTTTTGAGCTGGTCACACTACTGGACATGGGTGGTCTGCTGACAATGAACGCACGCGTGGAGAGTGCAGTCTTGGTGCTTTTGGCAAAATTTAGCCTATGAGCTGCAATGGGCTAACACCATCTTCAGATACCGCGGCCAAGCTCTTGAATGCATCACATTTCGGAACTTGGTAAATATGTCTAAAAAGCAGCCCCCATAGAAACCTAAAGGGGGTTCTTTTGCGAGCCAAAGCGGGAGACTACAGAAGATATGTCTGCTGTGGTCCCTGACAATATACATTTGGGGGATACTTATTATTTATTGGGTATGCCCCCAACGTGCTATGGCCACACTCACTTCAGGGGGTGTCCTGGGAATTTGGTGTCTCTTGGCAGCCCTGATTATCTTTGAGTAATGTATAGCTACCAATGGGGTTATCGCTGTGCAGTGTTGGACAGGGTCATGAAGGGCCCACCAGGGAATGCAGTGGTACGGGCCCAAGCTTAAGCGGTGTGACAGTCTCCAGAGGGGGTGCGGCCAGCCACCACAATGGGACTTGGCCAACCATTAGAGAGGATATAGTCAGCCTGCAAAATACAGGGCCCCTTTATGAAGAAGGGGACAAGGGTGTGTCAGGAACGCCCACTTTGATTGACAGGAGGGATCATTTTGAACCAGGCACCCAATTTCTGACTTATGTAATTTAAGTTCACAATCAAGAACCTGACCCCAACAGGCTGGAAGGAGGGGGTGGGGGCCCTCAGTCAGTGGGGCCCACAGGGGATTTCCCCTGTACCCCTGTGGGCCAGTCTGACCCTGTTGCAGTGCAATGTATAGCTGCCAATGGGAGTATTTTTGTATAATGTATAGCTGGAAATGGGAGTATTTTTGTATAATGTATAACTGCCAATGGGAGTATTTTTGTATAATGTATAGCTGGAAATGGAATTATCTCTGTATAATGTATAGCTGGAAATGGGATTATCTCTGTGCTGTGTGTGAGTTACAATGGGGTTATCTCTATACAATCTTTAGTTGATAGGGTTATCTCTGTGCAATGTTTAATTGACAATGGAATTATCTCTGTAAAATGTATAGCTGGCATTTGGGTTATCTCTGAGCAATCGGCAATGTCAATACTGTATCTCTGTGCAATGTATAGCAGGCAATGGGGTTATCTCTTCAATTTATAGCTGGCAATGGGATTATCTGTGTGCAATGTATACAGTAGCTGGCAGTGGGGATTTCCCTGCATAAAATAAAAGCTGACAATGGGACAATCTCTGTGTAATGTATATCTGGCAATGTGGTTATGTCTGTGCAATGTATAAATGCCAATAGGGTTATGTCAGCGTGATGTATATATGCAGACACAGCCCTAGGTATAGGCATTCTAAGCAAATGCCTGGGGTGACTGGAATGCTTAGGGGCATTCCAATGCTCTGCCGATGCCCTCCGCCCCCAGTGTTCGCAAGTACACGCTATAGCGCGTATTTTACCCGATATCGGGCACTGGGGACTCACTTTTCTAAAGTATCCGGGTCCCCGGGGACGCGCTGTGCTGTGGCCAATCCCTGACAGCTGGCTGCAGCATAGCGCGTCCCCCTGCAGTAACAGACACAACGCTGTCTGTTAGAGCAGCCAATGAGAGTCAGATAGACTCTCATTGGCTGCTGCTGTGGAAAGCCGTGTTGTGATCAAGTGTCTGATCCCAGAATCGGCACAGCGTCCGTGCCCGGTGTTGGGACAGTGTTTGTTCCCAGCGCCGGGTAAGCCACCGCGGCGGGTACCTGGTGATGGGACCTCCTGGTCCCTTCCACCAGTGGCGGCGGGAGAAGCTTGGCTGCGGGTGCGAGCTGAGCGGAGCTCGCTGCCTGGAAGCCAAGTAGCGGCGTCGATGGTTTGGCACTGGGCGCGAGCTTTTGGCTTGTGGTCCAGCAGCCAATAGGAGGCAGACGCGACGAGCCAATCGCGGCTCGTCACGTCATAGCCCCGCCCACTCGCGGCGTCTTGAATAGATGCTGCTGTGCGGGAACGTTCAGTCCGTCGGCGGAGGGGAGGAGTGAAGACCTCCCAAAGACACGTGAAGAGCGGTGTGATAAAGAAGGAAGAGGAGGCACTGCTGGCCAGGACGGGCCAGCGGCAGAAGACTGAAGCTGAGGACCGGAGAGGATTGCGGGGGTGGAAAGTAAAAGAGCTATCGAAGCTCCCCCCGCAGCCTCTTCCACCGTGCAGGTAGGCGGCCTTGGGCCACCGTTATGTACCCCTCCCTAGACCATAGACCACCAGGGTTGTCGGGCACTAGGCGTGGCATAAATTCAGGCAATAGGCCTGTAGGTATATAGGCGGGCACAAGGCCCGGGCTACATAGGGGGCATTAGGCCCAATTGAAGGAATCTGCCCCACCCAAATAGGTGTGTGACCTGGGCATTAGGCCCGGGTCACTATAGGGCAAATAGGTGGGTCCCCAGTAGTTGACCCACCAATTTGCCTTTTAGCGATCCGGGCCTAATGCCCAGGTCAGTCCTATTTGAGGGGCAGCTACCTCCACTGCATAGGGGGTTTGAGAGGCATATGGGGGACTCCTGGGGGCACTGCAGAGGGGGGCTACCACTGGGGGCACTGTAGAGGGGGACTACCACTGGGGGCACTGCAGAGGGGGACTACTACTGGGGGCACTGCAGAGGGGGACTACTACTGGGGGCACTGCATAGGGGAACTAAAGGGCATTAATGTGCAGCATCATTTGTAAGGGGTATTACTGCATGGCATAATGTGTAAAGGCTGGGCATTGCTGTGTGGCATAATGTGTAAAGGGCATTAATGTGTGGCATAATGTGTAAAGGCTGGGCATTACTCTGTGGCATAATGTGTAAAGGGCATTAATGTGCAGCATAATGTGTAAAGACTGGGCATTTATCCTTTGATAAATATATGCCTATTACCTAAAGCGTTATTCATAGGCTAACCATACTATCACTTTAAAATGGGACAAATGAATTAATTACACAGGTTCTGTGACTGGCTGACTTCATGCCTGGATTTCACCTGGTTTTAATGAGCCACAGAACCTGTGTAATCCATTAGTGTCCCAGTTTAAAGTGATGATATGGTAAGCCTACTTATTCACTATGGGTTTTGTGAACAGATAAGTCATATTACCTGAAAGATCGTGGAGGCATTAAAACATGCATTTAAGGGGCTTGTGGGGATAACTGATGCTGTTGGGGGTATCAGATGGGCATTTTAGGGGGATGTGGGGAGGCCTGAGAGGCATATGAGGAGCTCTAAAGCATAAATTATGATGGGACCCAGAAATGGTCAGGCAGGACCCCTTTCTTTTAAAGTGGTGGGTCCCTGGGACCCACAAATTTTGTCACTCAGGAGCTGGGGGAGCACTGGGGTTAAGTACCCCCGGGCCCCCCTGTGAGGGCCCCCCGCCAGAGATCGGATCTCTACAGTGATCCGATCACCAGCACTGCGCACACGTCGCGCAGTGCACCTGCCTAACAGTCGCACCCGCCGGCCGCAGAGAGGTACTGGGCAACTGAGCGATGGCTCAGCTGTCCAATGGCTTGTGCAGCCTGAGGCTCAGTGACTGGCTGGCTGCAGGAAGAAGGGGGCGGAGGAAGGAAGCTGTTTGTCCTCTGAAGAGAGGAAGGTGGCCATGCAGTCTGCCGGCTAGAAAAAGTAAGTCAGGCAGCTTTTATTTTTTTTTACTAATTAAATTTGAAGGCACTGGGACCTATGTGTGTGTGTGTGTATGTGTGTATATGTATAGAATAGAATAGAATAGACGGAATAGACGGAAGCTCACTGAAGATCCCGACAGAGGAGATAAGTACCCTCCCCCTCTCCCCTCCTAACCCTCCCTTAGTGGTGCCTAACCCTGACATCCCCTTTCCTGCACCCTAAACCAACCCAACCCTCCCAGGGGGTGCCTAACTCTAAACTCCCACCAGTGGTGCCTAACCCTAACCCCCCCTCCCCGTAGCCTAACCCTAATACACTCCGGGGGGTGCCTATCCCTAATCTACCCCCCGGGAGTTCCTAAATCTAACCCCCCCATTCTGGGGAAACTTAACATACTTACCCAGGTATGGACCTTAGGGGTTCTTGCATCAGTATATGGACAATTGGCATCCCATCCGCCAGCAATATAACTACATCGACATATAAACACTTAGATTGCTGGTGGAATTATCTGCTAGGGGGCACCAGTCAAAATTTTGCCTAGGGCACCAAATTACCTAGGGCCGGCTCTGTGTATATGGAAATGCAGTCAGGTCTGTGCAATTGATATCTGACAATGGGATTGTCTCTGTGTGCTGCAATTACAGTCAGGTCTCTGCTCTGCACTCTCTTCTCAGAGCAGAAACAGGTGCATGGGGTATAACAAAGTGGCCGACAGAGACCGCCAGTGCTGGGACCATGGAGCGGCTCCTTGCACTGGAACAGGAGGTAGCCGGCATGACAGAGGAGTTGCACCCACATAAGCATAGGATAAGTATTCACTGTTGGATGAGGGGCGCTCTGGCGCTGTCTCCATCCATGCTGCAGACGGGTAACTGACCCATTAGCCTTGAAAACAGTGTTTCCCAACCTCGGTCCTCAAGGCACACTAACAGTCCAAGTTTTAGTAATATCCTTGCTTGAGCACAGATGGTTTAACCAAAATAACGGAGGTACTAATTAAGACACCTTTGCTTAAGTATGGCTATCCTTAAAACCTGGGCTGTTAATGTGCCTTGAGGACCGTGGTTGGGAACCCCTGGTCTAGAACCTGCCAGGGCTCAGCAATGAACATGCGTGGTGTCTCTCATCGCGTCTTTCTACCTGGGGTTCCTCATGGACAGATGCAACCCTGAGACTCTCCATCTGTGCACAGCCTGTAAAGCTGCCACAAATATACTGCACCCCCACCACTATAGTGGGGGGGCATAGTGCAAATGCAGGCACTTTTACCACCCAGACGCCCAGCGCACTACAACGCCCAGTAATACCCATAACCTCCAGGCTGCTTTTACACTGCTGTTATACCTGTTATATTGGATCTAACTAAAATCCTGGCCTTTGGGATGCCAGCCCTCAGAATCCTGGTGCCAACATCCCGACAGTAAGTAGTGGGGTGAGGGGGAGGGTTTGGGTTAGGCACTAGGGGGAGGGTAAGGGTTAAGCACTAGAGGGGGAGGTTAGGTTAAGGCTGCTTGGAGGGGTTAGGTTTAGCCTGTGAGATGGGCGGGTGGGTTAGGTTTAGGCAGCGAGAAGGGAGTGTTAGGTTTAGGGGTAGGGTTAGGATACTTACCGACAGGTGTCGGTATTCCTAACCCTGTCGGGATGCCGGCGTCGGGAAAACATGTTTGCCGGGGTAGAGAGGAGGAAGAAAGAAATTACATTGGATAGAAAAAAATTCTAGATGGTGCGAGAAGACCTCAAACAGCAGAAGATCGAAGAGTAGGAAACAATGAGGATGTCTTGGAGCTAGTGGGGTACATTTGCAGAAGAGTGTATCCTTGCCCTCTGCCACCCAGATGAAGACTATGCCAGACAGGTCAACAAGGCCCCAGTGTGGAGCGACACTGACTACTGCAGAGAACTACCAGCGCTGTGGGTGCCCCTCTGTGCCCACCAAGGTTGGTCAGAGCAAGTAAGGTCCCATAGGAGCACCTGTATAATATCCTACCAGACCACCAGCATTTTGACCTCATAGGGTGCAAAGCCCATGGGCATACTGTATAGTCGGGCATCACATCCATGATGCCAAAGTTGTCATTTCCATTGCATGTTGTGTTCAGTTGCAGTTACAGTGGACATCTTTCAAGGTGACCAGAATGAATATACTGTAGGTACATTTACTAAGCGTCTATCTTAGAATCCCTAGGATCTGTGCAGGCTTTTAGTTCTAAAAGTGTAAAAAACTAGCATAGAGGTCGACCCTAAAATTAATGTGTTTTCTTTTTGCCAAGTCCTGAGGATGCCTGCAGGAAATGAAGAGGAACTTATCCCTTTGGAATTTGTAAATAATAAAGGATTTTAAAATGCAATGTGTATGTATACTGAAGGCCCTTAATGTGGCGGCTCCTACCTATAAGTCTTGGTGGGTCTGCTGGTCTGAATTGTGTGCATATGCAGGATCACAATTCTGCACATGCGCAAAAATGAGCAACCAGGCTTCTAGGGACTGCATCAGCTGCAGCCCCTACAAGTCAGATAGGGCTGCCGTTCTAGCAGGGTAATGCTTTCCATTTCCATCTGCCAATTGCAGTCAAGGACTGGCAGTCCCAGGGGGAGAAAGCTCCTCCTCGTGGGACTGCCTGTCCGGCTGTGATTAGCAGGGAGCACTTCCAATGGGAAGCCTCTGCCACACTGCTAGGCGGTCACGGGGGTGGCGGATTTTACTTGGCTTACCTCTTTACCCAAATCCCTGAACTGGTTGGCCTTAGGAAGGGGGTCTACATTTTTTGGGGTGATCCCCACTTTTGTAGGGATTCCAGCTCTTCATTGACCAGTTTAGGGCCACTGTGTGTCTCCCTGCTACAGTGTTACCAGCCATGACTGGGTCAGCCTAGTGCTAGTTAGTGATTATAGCTGTATATCGTACACAACGTATAATGTGTATGCCCGTTCCACTGTTCCTGGCCGTCATTCAATGCATCGTCTCATCTGTTGTCCTGCACTTTATATAGGATGATGTAATTAATTATTGCGGTATAGTTACCTGCAGCATGTAATGATATATTGTGTTGTCGTATGACAGATTGTACAGTGTATATCATTACATCGATTGCCGCATCGCTGAGTCGCACCGTCGTATGGTGTATAGGGCTTCATTTACAGTATCAACGAGTTTTATCATATGCAACGAGTGATAAAACCCATGGCGTATGATAGGGATGTAGTTACATTACCAGCGGACGGGATGCCATGATTCATTAATGGACTCTAATGCCCCCCCTTCTGCGCATTTGTGCACAGCGGCTGTGCAAATATATGCACATGCCGCAGTCACTGGGATTTGTGTTGAGACGCCCACCAGCGGCTGCATACAAGGATGCAACATCATTCACAGATCAGTCGGTTATCGGAGTTCTGATTAACCCTATGGTCGCTCATACTGGCCACCGCAACTGAGGCGCCAGAGTCATTTTCACTGTGTACGAGATTGCAGTCTGCAACGTACCCCTAAAACAGTTGTGACTCGGCTGCGTTTTTGTTGCCACTCCCCCGTTACCTCTCCCAAATGCTCCCTGACTGTCAATTACTCTGCGGCCAAATCCTGGCTGCAGCTGCCGGCGGTAATGAATCTTGACACGTGCGCAGTGCGACTCATATTCATACGCAGATCACTAATAATCGCTCAACTGTGTGAATTTCGGCCTTGGGCCCATCTCTGAATCAGGCCTATGATGCTATTGCTCCTGTGTTATGTAGAGGAAATTATTACTTGTAACTAAGATTAGAGTCCTAACGATCTATCCCACCGAGCTGGAAATGCTCCCAGCAAAGGGGCAAATTCTGGTAATAGTCTCAGACCTTGAGGACATCAGATCTTCTGCTAATAACCAACTTCCTGGCTCTCCGGAACCTAGATTATATGTGATAACAGTGTGCTCTGTGGGTATGATTCAGACCCGTTCGCTAGGATGCGTTTGCACGCAGCCGTCAGCTGCCAAAGTATGCAAATCCCGCGATCGCTAGCAAGACATTAGCACGTCCACTATGCCTTGGCGTGCGATCCTGGTATGCATTTAGATGCCCACCAGCCTGCCACAAGATGCCCACTTTCCCTTAGTAACACACGTCATCTCCAGGAAGTGTATGAAACAATCGGTAACAGCGAGAAACATCGGACCCATACGCAGCACTTGTGGCTGACCGTACCCTACTGAAAGCACTGCGAGTGCTGTAGTGTGTAAAACAGCTGTGTAACGTGTACTATGACGCTGCGTCTTAATTATGCACGCCCCTGAACCGGCGTTCAGACGCACAGACACTCCTGCGTTCGCACCACCACACCCCCGTTTCCATTGACCACCCCCTGTCACCACCCACAAATGACCTGTCCTGTCACTCATTCTGTGGACAGGGTGCGATCGATTTGCATGGACTAGTTCGCGCATGTGCACTGCGTCTTATATGCATGAGCGGTTTGTAAGACATCGCCAAGCTACTTGCGAACGCAGCCTAGCGAATGGGTCTGAATTAGGCCCTGTATTCTTAGTTCTCAAGAGCAATAGGTTAAATTTGTAACTAATTGTAAACTACGCTTCAGTATACAGTACCTCTTCCCACTGTGGAGACTGCAGCTGGTTATCTTGCTGCTAGCTGTTGAGAGGTTATCAGCCAATGTTTCTCCTCTTTTTGCTGACTCCCTCTGGGAGTCCGTAATCATGTAGGCACTCCCACCACTAGGAATATGCAATTGTACCTTTATTTTATATTAAAAATAGATATATCGGAATTTATGGAAGACACAGAAATAAAATACAGTTAGCAAGAGCCTAACTAACCATTGTGTCCACTGGAACACTGCCCCAGTCACTGAACCACACCGTATTCTCTCCTCTTGCAGTGGGGCAAGTACCAAACTCAACATCCTTCTTGTGTCTAGGCGAGGAGCATGCATTATTATTATCCTTTATTTATATGGTGCCTAAAGGGGTCCACAGCACCTTACATAGTACATAAACCAAAACATTACAGGACATGGTTTATAAACATTGGTGCACCAGCAGTTCTAATACCCAAATAAGCAACAGGGTGGCCGATTCCAAAGGTTTGGTGCTCCTGTTGGCAGTGGGGAGGGGGATGGTATAAGTGAGGGAAGGAAAAGGTGCAATCTGAAGGGGAGGGACAGACAAACAAGGATGACACACAGGTGAGAGACAGTGAGCGTGGAGCATGGAGCAGCGGGTTAGGATAAGAGCAAGAAGGCTATGATAAAGATGTGGGTCTTCAGAAACCGTTTGAAGTTTTGTAGAGAGATGGACAACCTGATAGGGAGAGAGTTCCAGTGGTAGGCATGGGCAAAATCTTGGAGGCGGGAGAGGGAGGAAGTAATCAGGTAGCAGTTATTTGTTGAGCGAAGTGGGTGGGCAGGAGTGTGAAGAGAGAAAAGGTCAAAGATGTAAATAGAAGAGGATTGGGTGACGACTTTGTAATTGAGTGTGAGAAGTTTGAATTGGGTTCAAAAGGGAAAGTGGAGCCAGTATATGGCCTGTAGGAGAGGGAAAGATTATTTTTCATAGAATGTTTTATTAATCAAGAACTACATCAGACAGAGGCCCGAGGGCAGTACATGGAAATAGAGATGGAATATATAGTGGAAGGCAGGTAATAAAGAATGATCGATTTATTCATTTAAAATGTTTTAATTGAGATGTGGCTTTGCAAGAGATGTTTTGTAGCAACTAAGAAGAGACAAGGCCACACAAGTATACAATGTTCAGAGCCAAGAATTCCTGATAAGGGTTGCAAGAGAAGTTGGCAATACTAGCCCCCCTCCTGCCTCCTTCCTATTTGGGTAACACACCCCTGTAGTACATTTATGAGGTGCACCAGAGAGTCTGAGTATGAGGGGAACTAGCTCAAAGGGTCGAGGGCAGGGTATACAATCAGGAAACAGGCTGCCTTAATACCGGCAGCCGGCTTCCCGACTGTTATATCCCGGCGAGGGATGAAATGCCGGGCGTCTAGATGTAGACGCCTGACATTTCTCTGATGCCGGGAGACCGGCGCCCAGCATCCCGATCGAAGGGATGCTGGGTGCTGCGAGCAGACAGCCGTTAGGTTAGGGTTAGGCACCCCTAAGGAGGGTTAGGGGGTTAGGTTAGGTTAGTCAGTACTTACCTATCCACGATCAGGATTTCTAGTGCTGTCGGGCTTCCGCTGCCGAACTCTGCTGTTGTCGGCCAGGCGCTGCCGGGAATCAAACCGGCGCTGCCGGGAATCGAACCGGCCGGCGGTATTTCACTAGTAACACCTATGTTCAGTTGTGTTTGTATTCCAGGAACCGAACCCGAACGTCTCTAGTTATATCATAGTGCCTGATTCAGTACGAATCACAACTGTGATTGCAATAGCAATTGTGCACACAGTCTCACTGCGAAAATATGCTAATCCTCTGCGATCGCTATGCCGTCGCAGCACAACATAAGGACTCCCATCTTATCTAACAGACATCCGTAATACTTAGCAAGACTGCAAACCATCAGTAACATGGAGTACCATCGACGCCTCACACACACTTACACATGCTCTGATCTTACTCAGAAATTACTAACCTCATTGCACGCAGTGAGAGATCAGGCTGCATATGGCATCGCAGTGGATAATTTCTGCACGCCCCTGCAATGGCGTTCAAACACCCTGGCACGCCTGTGTTTCTCCGACCACACCCCATCATCACCCCCAAACTATACTTCCTGTCAATCACTCTGGGATGGGTCTGCGTAGTTATTGTGATCTCAGGGCCTGATTCAGAGCCGGACGCTATTTGATTCATTACGTATCACAATTGCAACAGCGAACGCAGATCGGCCGTTGGTGCGTACTGAGCATGCATATGCACCGTGCGTGCGCAGGTCAGCATTGCAGTCGCACTGCGATCACATATGCAGATACAAAGCCATCGCGGCATGAATGACGGGACATCAGAGTTTGGGGGTGGTGACGGGGGAGTGGCTGGAGAAACGCAGGCATGCCTGTCCGTTTGGACGCCGTTTCCTGGGCGTGCATAAATTAGCCACTGCGTTGAGACTTGCAATTTCTGAGACATGTCAGACTTGCTGTAATTATGCGTGAGGGTCCGATGCTACCGATGTATACGCAGGACTGCGAGGTCTTACTGATGTGAGAAAGCGGCAGTGGGCGTCTCTATGCCGGACCAGCAGGACTGTGTGCATTATTCCAGCTGCGATCACAATAGCGATCCGTAGTGATTCAGGCCCTTTGTACCTGGACGAGACAGCTATGTCAGACCATGAGGAAAGTAAGTGGATTAAATGTTGGGGTACATATATAAGATTGCAGTAATGTGTAATAACATCCCCTGTCCCTTCCAGTGGTCTCTTCTCTCCATTCTCCAGCTGTGGGAGCCATTACCAGGGCAGCCACTGGCTCCCACACAAGCCTCCCCTGCCCTTGGCTTGTTCCCACAGGAGCGGGCCAATAGCAGGGGAGCAGCCGGCTCCCACATGAGCCTCCCTTGGCTAGCTTCCACAGGAGCGGGGTATTAGTGGGGGAGCAGCCGGCTCCCAAATGAGCTTTCACTGGCTTTGGCTAGTGGGCTATTAGAAGGGTGCCCTCCAGCTCCTACATGAGCATCCTCTGGCCTTGGCTAGCTCCAACAGGAGCAGGCCATTAGCGGGGGGAGCAGCCGTCTCCCACATGAGCCTCTCCTGGCTTTGGCTAGCGGGCAATTAGTGGGGTGCCCCCGGCTCTCACATGAGCATCCCCTTGATCATACTGCGCAAGTCTGAGATGAGACATGTTTATAATCTTGTCATTTTAAAAAGCATTATTGAACAATAAGTCAATTTTAGTTATTTGAAAAGTGCATTTTCTCTAGACCTTGTAAATGAAGTGGAAAAATGTGCGCATAAATGATGGCCACTTATCCAGTGAGTCGAAGTCCCAGCTCAAAATCTTCAGCCAACGATAAATTGACCAGAGGTTTCACTCTGTGCAGCCAATGGTGGAAAAAAACAATAGTTCAATGTGTCCAGCCAATGGTAACTCCACCGACAGCGCAAAATGTTCAGCCAACATTGAATCAGTGAAGTGATCAAGCAAAAGAAAATCACAGTAGGTCAAATGGATATGATGGACCTCGTCATCCAAAAAGAACAGCACTGTTGAAGGACTTCTGAAAATAAAATAGGACATTGAGCAGAGACAGGAAATAGACAATAGAGATTTTGACATTCATTGAACAAAATGTATCTATTTGAAGAAAAATATATGAGATCCTCCCTGTTCCCTACTTCCCAATGCTGCAACAATATACATGGGGCCCGATTCTGGGTTGCATGTAGTGCAGTCATAGTGCCTGATTCAGCAAGGATCGCAATAATGCAAATGCAGCAGGAGGTGTATGACACCCCCTGCTGCATTTGCAATCCCAGCCCTGCGATGGAGGTTGCAGGCTGGGATCACCATCGTGACCATCGGTGGTTGAAGGTCACGATGGTGGACTGCGCCCGGCGGCCAGACAGTTGAGTAAGCCTCAGCTTGCGAGCCCAGAAGACTGTGAACGTCCACACAGTCTCTGGGCTGACCACTCCTGGAAAACGGGGCGGACACGCCCCATTTCTGTGAATGCCAGCTGCCCCTGCACCCGCACCACCCCTTAAATGCCTCTTCCTGTCAATCAGGCAGAGGCATTCAAGGGCTTGCATGCGATTGAGCAGGAGTCAGACCCTTTCTGCACCCTCGCAGAGTGACAAAGGTCATTGGGCCTGATTCAGAGCCGGATGCTATTTGCGCTCGCTCGTTCAGGAAAAAGGGGTGGCTATTCAAATGAACCGTTCGCTCTTTGCGGTCTGTTCACGCCTCTAGGTCTGAACGAGCAAACAAAACATGCGGTCATTTTTTGGAAAACTACGCCCCCTGGCCGCTCGCATCCTACGTCATGTCCGCTATTTATTAGATTAATCGAGTACATCGACCAGCGTATGAACTGCTCGCTATTCTTGTGGTTGGTTTTTCCTACCGCAATCTCGCGAGCAGTTCTGACTATAAAATAACCCAGTGACGTGGTCAATGACGCTGCTGTATTAATTATGCCCGTTTTGACCTTTAAGCACGCCTGCGTTCGGATCTCCACTCCCCGTTTTCAAGCACCTTCCCCTGTTACCACCCACATACGCCTCCTCCTGTCACTCAAAATAGCAGGCATTCGCTATTTAGCGAACAAACGATTTTCGGCCGCACTGACTGGTTTGCGCATGCGTATTACGATCCGTACGCATGCGCAGTTGTGCAAACATCGCTCGAAATGAACGAGCGGCCGCTTACGAGCGGCTCTGAATCAGGCCCATTGTTAGGGGTCAGCCTAGTCATTCTGCTTCCTGAAGCTGCAAGTTTACCTTCTACAGATGCGCCCAAGTTCATTGTGGCTGATCGCGCCACAAACGTGTGCACGCATTGTGCTACGCACTTTGGAATGCTATGGCACGTCCTCGATCACGGGAGTACGTCTTGCACCATGCATGGTGCGAGGCGCTGCGCTATGGACATATCTGTACTTCTTGTGTTATTAGTGTTTACTGTAAAGGAACTCAAATTAATTTGACTTCAAATATAAATTGGAAAGGAATTATACCAGCATCACCAGCTGCTTCTCTCACTTGACCCACTGTCTCACATTTCTCCTTGCCTGGTAAAGCCATTACATCAGCCAGGCAGCAGAAGATTTGTAAACAGCACTACAAATTTAAGAAGTGGCTGGTAAGCTACATTCTCATAGTTATAATTAACAAGTACCAAATATAAAAAAAATAAATTTTATTAATTTAAACAATTTTAGGTAAAAAGGGCCCCAGTGCTATTGCATCTCTGGGTATGACAGACTGATATTTTGTTTGGGTCCGCTGCCCCAGGGAACCGTGGCCCTCATTCAGAGTCGGTCGCAAGAAGTGATCTCTCTCTCTGAATGATGACGTCCGCTTCTTTTTTTTAGTGCGGCCTCCTGGTCGCTAGCTAAGCTGTGGCTCACCACCCACAGCTTAGCGACCGACCAGGGTGATAGTCGCAATGGTCAAGACCATCGCGACAATCGGGGCTTGCGACGAGACCCTAAGGTTGGGTCTTGGCAGCCGCAAGCCCCAGGGAGCTTCCTGCTCTGATCAAGCAGGAAGCCCCCCACTGACATCACTGCTGATGTCAGTGCGGCCGCCCACAAAACGGCAAGCGTTCCATCAGGAACGGCTCCATTTGTGTAGCCACCCCCCGTCCCGCCTACAAAACGAGCCGAGCTGTTGATCAACATCGACAGCCGGCCCTTTTGTAGTGAACTTCGGAGCGAGAGAGTTTCTCTGACGCTACGGGGCTTGCGCACACGCAGTGCAGCCCTCTGCAGCGCTCGCAACCGGGTTTGAATGAGGTCCAGAGTCTGTTGTTGAATAGCAATGGACAATTACACAGTGCAAGATAATACCGGGTGTTTCCCATCCGATGTTACCAGGTGGTTTGGCTGGTTGGCGAGCCCCCACTCCTCGCCAGCAGTGTTAGTTTTCATATTTCAACCAGCAGGTTAGGGGACACCCCACCCACCAATACTTGTGCCACTAACCGTGTTTGTGCATGGTATACTTCAATTACATGGGAGGGTAAAGGGTGCACACACAATTATTTTAAAAAGTTTCTTTTTCCCAAGAAACGTGGAAAGCAGGAAAATAATTGGCAAAATATATTAAGTGGTTCTTATTGAGCCATGATACGGAGATAGACAGCAGTGTCTACAGTAGCACGTTCACTACTCATACCACCTGAGTTGTGTTTTATAGGCCACATTACAGCTTGGAGAAGGGGACAAACCTTCAGGAACAAACACGTTGTTAGCTAGTTGTCTGATTCCTGTATTAAAGAGACCACCATTGCTGGATCTGTTCTGTAACAGCTGTGCACGCCCAGGGAATTCATCTTGCCTCTAATCTTCACTGTTTTTTCCGTTATAAAACCTTTTAAACGATTTCACCACTTGTATCTTGAGTTTCTCTGCACTGCCTGAAGCTTGTCTAACTAGGCTGACAAGAAAGCAGCTGAACCATTACATCTCCCGCTGCTTCCCTCTGTGGGTTAGTTTGACTAAATAGTCCAGATGACTTTTACATTTGGAAAACAGGCATTTTTTTTCCTGGATGGCGATGATTTCAAGAGCGCAATTACATTGAACACTGAACTCGTTTACAGGGATTTGTTTTTTTAATTTGTATGTCATGTAATGTTGAAACAGTTCTGCAACATCGGTTTTCAGATTTATTTATTCACCTTTTGCTGCAATAAACAGTTTTACGTCTGTTAGAGTTAGTTTCTACCAGGCTTGCACAATGTAAATAAATAAAGCCCAACGTTATAATATCTAGAAGGTAATGTTCACTTTTGGACAAGGTGTGGCTCATTACATCAACGGTAAAAAGGTAGACAATGTCTAGATGGACACCAAATGGTTGAAAGTCAATAGAATGACAGGGACAAAAGGTCGACACACAAAAGGTCGACATCGATGTAGGTCGACAGTTACAAAAAGTCGACAGGGTCAAAAGGTCGATGTTGGAATGGATGACACAAAAATGGATGACACTTTTTTTTTTTTTCTGACCCTAATCCTTACCCTAACCCTTCCCTTGGTGCCTAACCCTAAACGTCCCTCCTAGTGCCTAACTCTATTTATTTAGAATGTGATTCTGACTCCGGAATATAGCCTACTGATGGCTTATATGAGGGACCCTGAAAGAGAGAGAGATATATATGTATGTTCTCTTGATTTAGGATGCCTCTTTTTGTACTAATATTTTTAGATTTGTCAATATATTATTTATTGGATATTAATTTTATTGGCTCCTTTTGTCCTTTCATTGTCTCCTTTTGTGTCTATAAAACAAATAATTGTGCTTATGTTTAAAATGATATATGTCGCTTTGAGAGGAGTGAAATGTGTCTATTAACATTGGAGGGCTGTATTGAGTCAGCCACACAGATGGACACAATGCTCACTAATTCTATAATTGAACTGAGTTTAAAAAGCGACTCCCATAGAGGACTGACATGCCATTTTCCTTTTGAGAAAACCCCTGTATAGGGGAGAAACGCGTCAAGGAACCAGTGAACTGCTGACCGCTTCCTACAATCCCACTGCACTATTTGATCAAGTGTCTGTTATTTGGGCTCCCCGTTTTATACCAGCTGAATCTCCGCAAGTCCATCTCCTGGCAGCCACCTGTACAGCATTCGGCAGCCACTTGATTCTGCCTCCCACAGCCGCCGGGCTCCTGTCACATTGGGACGGACATGTACACGCAGACTGCTGCCGTTGTCCCTCTCCTCCTGAGGCTCCTGTGCTGCGGCTTCCATCTCCGTGCAGGCTGCTGCCCGTCTGCCCGGGGTGTGTGCGGGGGTCACATCGGTGGCAACATCCAGCTCAGCCTTGGCACCCTTTGTGCATCACTTTGCACCCACATAACAACGGATCCTCGATCCACACCCAGAGAGCGGGCAACTATCACCACAACGGCGCAAATCCGCTGACATCATTGCCGTTTATTTCTATTGTGTGAGCCTCTGTGGGGTAAGGATTATTATTATACGGAATACACTTATTTGGATATAAGAGGAACTTGTGACATTGTTCAGCTACAGAACCTTATTTCCAAACATGGGGCAGCCTTTATGCACGCATATGGTGTGAATTGCTACATTTATTCCACTGGTTATATAAACCAATTGTTGGGAACATTGGATACATTTCTCTGAAACATTATCTCAATTATTTGGCTGTTTGTACCATTTATGATAACTATTTTTAACAATACTTGATACAAGTGTGTATGTTTTATTCACTATTGAATAAACTTTATAATTGATTCATACAGGTGTTACAAATTCATATAAATACCAGCGCAGATACCTTATTCCTTTTTTTCTAAACGTCCCTCCTAGTGCCTAACTCTAACCGTTGAGGTACTGTAAGTGCCTAACCCTAACCGTCCCTCCTAATGCCTAACACTAGCCATCAGGGTAAGTGACTTACCTTAACCCTCCCTCCTAGAGCCTAACTCTCTGGTAAGTTCCTACACCTAAATAAAAAAAATAAAATGTGTCGACAATACTTTTGTGTCGACCATTCACATGTCAACCTTTTGTCCTTGTCGACCTTTTACTGGCGACCTTTCATCCTCCAACCTTTAGACAACCCTTTCTCCATAATAAACTGTCCCCTGTGACAAATTTGGACCACCTGATGTTGTCTAAACCTGCAATGGGAATCTTATGGGTGATTTGACTCCTGGCTAAACAGGGTGATTCCCAGGGTAAACAGTCTCCTGTTCGCTACAGAGGACGATATATTAAAGGCAGGTGTCTAATAATTACTATCACCTTTAGAGACAGACAGGTATGTATTGCAATTATGTGTGACAATTTTGTCAGTAGTCTCTTTAAAGCTGGCCATCCACTATACAATTTTCTGTCAGATATCTGTTCAATCTGGCTGGCTGGAATGAAAACCTGGTAATGTATGGGAGCAAATGACAGTCGATCATATGGTTTTAAACACTGAAAAAAGGACAAAAAAATTGTTCAAATTGGTTAAATTTGTGTTTTACCAATTTGTCTGAACAACCATTTTTGTCTGTTTTCCAGTGTCTGTGAGCAAATGGACGACTGTCATTTATTCCCATACATTACCAGGTATTCATTCCAACCAGCCAGATTGGACAGATATCTGACAGAAAATTGTATAGGGGATGCCCAGTTTAACTCTTGGTGGCACATTGGGGCTAGCAAACGATTTAAGAGAGGGATAATTGGTAAAATGCATTTGTCAGTTACGTTTTGCTTATAATTAGTAAAGAAGAAACTCCCTGGTTAAAATAGTTATCAACGTTAAATCTAGGGGCCTAATTCAGCAGTACACGCTAGTGCACCGCTGAACGCAGATTCCCAATGTTCGGTAATCTGCGCAGGCACTAGATCCGTTCTGCACATGTGCAGAACGGTTCTGTGAACCCACACGGAGACTGGCAGCAGACTGTCAGTGATTGATAGTCTGCTGCTGTTTGGGGGCAGGGGGGGTGGCGATGCCCTCCGTTCCCCGAAACAGAGGTGTGTCACCGCCGTTGGGGGGGAGGGAAGAAGCCAGGATCTCCATCGGCTGATGGAGATTTCCTGGCTTCTTCCTCTCATCTACAGCGGCTGGCTGCGTGACCCCATGGTCACCTTAGCAGACCGATGACCTGCGAAGTATCCGATGCTGCGCTGGTCAACGCACCTCGGATACGTAATGCATCAGGCGGCGTGATGCCTCCTGCTACATTACCACATTCAGCGCAGACGGAATAGCTGCTAAGATGCTTGCGAGCAGCTTAGCTATTCCGTCTGAAGCTGAATCAGGCCCTATGTCTATCTGTTCCAGTGTGTAGAAGGTATATGTAAGGAGAGTAATTAATATTATAATTGGAGATGTGCACTTAGCCCCGTGTTTTGGTTCTGGATTTATCTTTATGTTTTGTATCTGGATTTTGATAAGTTTTTAAAAACAGCTAAAATCATGTCATTTTTGCAATCCAAAACCGGAAATGCTGATTTAAAAATCGGAATTCCGAACCACTGGAAGATCAGAACCGCGTCTCGGATTAATTTGGATCTCATCAGGAGATTAGAACCGCGAACTCAGAACTCAGCTCCTTCCGGATTCATGAAATTCAGGTGGAGTCGGATTTCTGGAGAACGGAACCGCACATCTCTAATTATAATGTTACATCATTGCCACCATTTTTTTTCCACAACTGCAGAAGAGCCTTATTTCCCCAAGAAAGAGCATGTTTTATTCTCCAGCTATCATTTATGTGTGATAAGATGAGTCTATGCGTTTCACAATCTTTTTTTCAATCATTATTAATTGTCATTTAAAGCATTCAGGTTAAGTGACCGTAAATAAGTATTATATAATAAGAAGCCTACCAAAATGCATTTGGATTACTGCTTAATGAACATGTCCAGCACTGTGAAATATTTCTCCAGTAAATAAAATGTAATTAACCGATTGGTTCATTTTTCTAGTCAGTAGACATAGAGGCTGCATCTTAAGCATGTCATCTGAGGCATGGAGTTAGAACCGTTGAGTTTTGATACCATCTTTCATCTCTTTCCAGGTAAACTAATGCCATCTTCCATATCGGATGCTTTTCACTGCAAGAACAGTCTGTATTGAAAGTTTGTTTTACAACTGTGAGGCTGCATCTTCCCTCCACCATTAATTAGCTTGTTGAGCAAACTGCTCAAACACTCCCTCCCCCTGTACCTGCTTACCCAGAATCTCCTGCAAAGGGGACTCATTCTAAAGCCTGCACACACAGGCTTGACCTGCCACTATAGCCTGCATCTGAAGCAGTTCATCTGAAGCATGGAGTTAGAACCAGAGTTTGAACTGGATTTGGACTTTTGACTACTTTCTAACCAAAAAATTAAACCATTTCTCAAACACAGCAGCACAGGAATGCTGCCACTCCACCTTCCATTCAACACCCCTGAGACTGGGTTCGGGTACTGTCTCATGCTGCAGCCAAATCACACTCCACAAACTGCTGGATGCGACAAGACCACGCACCCGAGCGAGGGAGACGCTAGACGCTAGGCATGTGGCTTTTTGCAGATCACTCTATTATTTTACATTTCTGATTAACTTTAACATGTTTTTTAACTTATAATGCTGTCATAATTTTGTTTTTAATACGGGCATTTCAGGGGCGTATCTACCCATTGGACAGGATGGCATTTGCAAGGGGCGCCAGCCAGGGGGCGCCGCCCGACTATAGCATCCACGGCCAGGAGGTAGAAACACATACTAGTTGCAGAACCGGGTGTCAGCGTGCGCCCCTAGGCAGTGCGTTGCCCGGAGACTCACACAACAGCAGGCAGGAGCCACTGTCATCGCCGCCGATGTCAGGCACTGCACTACAGTGAAGGAATTCAAAAGAAACTGCAGCTCCCATCAACCCTTGCTGCCAGGAGCAGCCGGTAGCAAGGGCCGCTGGGAGCTGTAGTTTCTTTTGAGTTTGATATCTGTAGTGCGGTCTGGTGATGGACACTGGGACCATTAACAGTGTATGTTCTGCATTGCAGAACTACCACTGCTCGGGTATGGCTTTCAGGATGGTAATAATAATAATAATAATAATAATACTATATAAATATATTTTACAAGAAAGGTATATATGTGTATATATATATATAGTTATATACATATATATATATATATGTGTATATACATGTGTTATATATATATATGTGTGTGTGGGTATGGCCACACCCCTTCAAATATGGGGGCGGGGCTCCAGTTGCTTACTTTGCCAGGGGCTCCAGACCCCTAGATACACCCCTGGGGCCTTTATACCTTTGTATTCAGCTTCTCTTTCATTCATTTTTTTTTTTCTCCCCATCTGGACTTTATACTTCTGCTACTTGCACACCCTACCACATGGCTGCCTCGGATGGTTCTTTCTTGGGAAGGATAAATAAATACATGGATCTACTCATTTTTGGCACTGTGAAGCAGGGGGTGGAGGCCACGATGATGCGATTCAGCGCAAATCGCGTCACCGCCCCCCTGCGGGGGTTTTATAGTAAACGCGGGGGGGCTGAACAGGTTGGCACCCACTGGGAGGCTTGTCTGCCTTTCTGGGGGGCTGGGAGCAGCACCCGATTTTTGTTAGGCTCCCGGCAGAATCAGGAGGGTAGGCAAGTATGGCCTTGGGTCCTTGTACAGCTCATTTCCCATATTGTAACCTTTGCAGTGCGCCCAGCATGGCTGCCTTACCTGGTACACTCGTTGATGGGATGAAATATACATGGACCTGACGATTATGGTGGGACCCTACTCCTAGCATTAGGATGCTGAAACCACACTCATTTTGTGTAATTTCTTCTAGGTGTAACCTATTCCACCCAGGGTAATCCTACGTAGTTCTCCCAAGATGGTTGCCTCATCTGGTATCTTTCATGGATGGAATATATAACCCAGGGTCATTTTAAGAGAGGAGGGGGCCCGTGTGCAGCCTCCGTTTGGGCCCCCTCCTCTCTGACTGCGGCTCAGCACTGAGCGCTGTAGAATCTGGCTTCATGCCAGAATCTACAGCGCATGCATGGGTCTCCAGGAAAATGGCACCCGCGCCTACTTTCCCAGGTACATCTTTTCTGCGCATGTGCAGATCACTGGGAAAATGGCCGCCGCCATTTTCCCAGTGAGTGTTTGCTGCTCTACAGAGCCGGTCTGGCGCTCCGGATCAGCACTTCGGGAACAGACGGAGAGGTAAGTATAATTACCTATGGGTGCAGGGTGTGTGCCCCCCGGGACCCGGGGGCCCGTGTGCCCCGGACACCCTGCACCCATTATAGATATGCCCCTGATATAACCCGTGGAAGTTATTTCCCACATTGTCTGCTCCAACCCTGTAATATGCTTATTGTGCTCTCTAGCTTTCGGTTGATTTTTATTATCATGGCATTGGGGGCGGAGCAGGGGGCATGACCGCGCGATCGTGTCATCGTGGTCCCGCTCCCGCTTCAACATCTTATCTCTGCGTTAAGAAGCAGGGGGGGCATAATGACACAATTCAGCACGAATCACGTCCGGGAGACTTGCCGGGCGACCGGGAGCACCATCCGATTTTCGTGAGCCTTCCGACCGCTCCGGGAGAGTCTGCAAGTTCACCGTAAATGCGCCTTAAATCTTGCTGTGTGTACTCTATTTCTGCGATTGGATGAGATTCACATTTTCATCATTCAGAGTACCAGTCAATGTCGTTAGAAATGTCTACCAACATTATGGTGCGGATGGGAGATTTGTATACAGCATAGTACTGAGCCCAGCTTTCAGAGAAAGGGGAACCAGAGCAGGGCTTTTAGTTTGCAGGCTGGTATGTTAAAAACTAGGAAAATACAGGTCAGGAGGGACACACTAAGAGAGAGTGAAATAACAGAAATAGGCACAGCTAATGGCAGGCGTCTTGTAAGCATAATCTGGGAAACAAGTCAAGTCAATGCAGAAGGCAGAGAGCAGGCCAGGCGAAGTCTAAGTTCATTCAGAAAAAAACTGAATGTCAAGCAGGTACTCAGGAAGCTACAGCTGGAAAACAGAGATATTCAACGTCTGTCTGCAGTTCTGCAGGTGAACAGCCTGCTATGTAGTCAGTTATACTGCAGAGTAATCTGATCTATGTAAAGACATGAGCAGACACATTAACTGTGTGATGGAGCTGGTCAAATGCATTACATCTCCAGCACGCCCTGCTTCTAAAAACTCCCCTGAGGCAGCTTTTCTGTGTGGGCTTATTGAATGTATGGTGGAAAATGGTTCCATCGCGAAAGGTCAAAAACAAAACAAAACCCACAATAATAGCAAATAAGGTTATTTAAAAGTATCCTACCTTCAGAGTCATTTGTGAGTTATACATAACCATTTATTTAATCCTTTCTCAGCTGGGTGTCTTTTTAGTCAAAAGTATGGCGTTTTAGTTATAGTATTCTATCAAGGAGCAGATAAGCACATGATCTATCACTAGGGGGCACTGTAGGAGAGTTGGACTCAGGTTATCTCTCTCATGCAAGATACAGTGGTGATTCTGGCCTATCAGCAGAGGTCACATGTGACGTGTGGGAGTAACGATCTCAAGAGTAGCGATCTCTATTAGACTAAAGGTGCACACACACTAGACGACAGTGGAACGACTGCACGATTACAACATTGTAATCGTGCAATCGTTCTTCATCTGGTGCAGTGGATAATGTGCCCACACTGAATGATATGTCGTTCAGTGCAGGCACCCTCTCTTATCCCTGAACATGCCCAACCTGTCATTATTGACAGGTTGGCCTGCATGTTCAGGCGATGATAGATGTCAAAAACGACCAGCGAGAGTGCGCATCGCTGGTCGTTTTTGACATTTTATTGGATGAGTTATGAACAATTAATGAGCTGATTTCCATTTACATGTGAATCATGTGCCTTAGAATATTGCATTAAGGGACTTAGGGCTTCATTCAGAGGCGGCCGTACGGTCTACGACCGCACGGCCGCCTCGATGTTTGTCCAGTGCGCATGCGCACGAGGGAGCCGGTTCCTTCATGCGCATGCGTGAGACCCGTAGCGGGTCTCTTTCCAAAGGGGGCGAGCTGTTGATGTTGATTGACAGCTCGCCCCGTTTGGAAGGCTGGCCGGGGGGGTGGCAGACCAAATGGAGGCGTTCCCATGGGAACGCCTGCCGTTTGGGGGAGGCCCCACTGACGTCACTAGTGATGTCACTAGTGATGTCAGTGGAGAGCTTCCGGCTCTGACAGAGCCAGAAGCTCTCCAGGGCTTACGACAAGTGAGACCCTACCCTAGGGTCTTGTCGTAAGCCCCGATGGTCGCGATGGTCTATGACCATCGCGACCATCACCCTAGCAGTCGTTAGAGCTGTGGGTGTAAACCCACAGCCTAACGACCGAAACATAGGCGGCCTGTCAGGATGCAAGCGGCCGCCCAGTTTCTGAGCAACCGCTTGCATCCTCCGACCGCCTTTGAATGAGGGCCTTAATGTGTTCCAATGAAACATTCCCTACAACATAATACTTACCACCATGCTATGTATGCCACATTCTGACCATGTGATCTGCGTGTTGCAGACAAAATCGAGTTTCACCAGAGACCAGGTGATGTTTTTCCAACCTTCTACTATCTAGCATTGGTGACCCTGTGCCCACTGCAGCCTCAGAAAACTGTTCTTAGCAGACAGGAGTGGAACCCGGTGTGACCTACTGCTGCTGTAGCCCATCCACTTCAAGGTTCAACGTGCTATGTGCTCAGAGAGTTACTGGTGCCTTCCAGTCTTCTTGAACCACTCTGGCCATTCTCCTCTGAATTATCTCATTAACAAGGCACTTCTGTCCACAGATCTGCCACTCACTGGATGGTTTTGTTTTATGAACCATTCTCTAGAGACTGTTGTGTGTGAAAATCCCAGTTTCTAAGATACTCAAACCACCCGATCTGGCACCACCAAGCAAACCATGGTCAACGTCACTTCAATCCCATTTCTTCCCCATTGTTATGATTGGTCTGAACAACAACCACTGAAGCTCTTGACCATTTCTCCATGCTTTTATGTATTGAGTTTTTGTCACATTCACTAGTTACGGTTCTTGTTTCAACTTCTTTGCAAGTAATATTTCACTTTTTATTGAGTTGTGTCCATTGTGGGTAAGCGCAATGATACAAGTTATAGTGATGTCACACCATACTTGCCAACTGTCCTGGAACATCTGGGACAGTCCCAAATTTAGGGGGGCTTTCCTAGCCGCCTGACAGAGTTGGCCCATCCCCTGGCCATTGGGGGTTGGATGACACAAATTGCATTGAATTGTGTCATATTAATCCCACCCCCTGCGGTAAGATGCAATGCCCCACCCATCAGTCATTGCAGGACTCTCTCGGAGTGGGCACAAAGTAGGAAACTAGGAAAGTATGTGTCAAAATGGACCATCTTTATGCCACCCTTATCATTCAATGACCTGACACCTTTTTTTCCTTCAGTTTGCCCCTAGATACTAGACTGAACCAAGAAGCAGCATCTAACGAACATCAGAAACATTGTTTGCACCATCGGACCATTAGCATGGTTGCTCAGAATGCCCATCGCAAGTAAGACTCCAGGGCCAGTGACACTGAGAGCCTGATTAACTACTGATCGCAACTGCCAATGCAATAGTGATTACGCACGCAGTTCAACTGCAATAGTATGCTATGCCGCCGCCCTCACGCATGCGCACTGCGATGCATGCGCATGCGCAGAATGCAACAACTGGCCGATTGCGTGCATATTAGCAACTGCCATCCAAGCTGAATCAGGCCCTGAGTCTGAAGATGCAGTTGCTGGCTATGACATGCCCCTGAAACGGTCACGAATTGCCTGCAATTTTGTCGCAACTCCCCTGTTGCGTCCCTCAAATGGTCATTGTTTTTCAATCATCCTGCCTCCTAATCCACACTGCGACCGCCATTGCAAGACCATCGTGGGCATGCCCAGTGTGGCCCCAACGGAACTTAAGTAGCAAGCTAGAAATTCTGAGCTCTGATCTATAACCCTGTCCCCTCCATAATCATCTGTTTTAATCTTCATCAGTAGAT
The DNA here is from genome assembly GCA_031769625.1 of Taudactylus pleione. NCBI lineage: Eukaryota > Metazoa > Chordata > Amphibia > Anura > Myobatrachidae > Taudactylus > Taudactylus pleione. Next base: position 4,969,834 of record JAUIMM010000160.1, read on the forward strand.
TCCTGTGATGGAGAGGACACATGGGGCTTATGTAATAGGGTGTGACTTGCAGCTGCTGCGGGAACTCCCACGAGTCTTCTTGTATTTTTAAAGCGGCAATCATTTTAAAGGCCTAACCAAGCTGTTTATACCTTTAAAATGATTGCCACTTTAAAAACACCAGAAGGCTTGCAGGAGTTCCCGCAGCGGCTGCAAGTCGCACCCTGTCAGCCTGTCTCCTAACTACATTCCCTCATAATATACCATGTTGCTAACTTACTTAAATATTTACATATTATATTTCCTTTACTCTGGAACAAAGATTATATTAACATATAGTGAAATTTTCTAAAATAATAAATTATTGCAACCAGGTCTATAAAGTATAACATGGTAAGGGAAAGGGGGGACATGATAGAAACTTTCAAATACATGAAGGGTTTTAACAGGGGAAAGGAGGGAAGCATTCTTCAAAGGAAGAGAAGTACAAGAACACGAGGACATGCACTGACACTGGAGGGAGGCTCAGAGGAAGAGAAGTACAAGAACACGAGGACATGCACTGTCACTGGAGGGAGGTAGGCTCAGAGGAAGAGAAGTACAAGAACACGAGGACATGCACTGACACTGGAGGGAGGTAGGCTCAGAGGAAGATAACTACAAGAACACAAGGACATGCACTGACACTGGAGGGAGGTAGGCTCAGAGGAAGAGAAGTACAAGAACACAAGGACATGCACTGACACTGGAGGGAGGTAGGCTCAGAGGAAGAGAAGTACAAGAACATGAGGACATGCACTGACACTGGAGGGAGGCTCAGAGGAAGAGAAGTACAAGAACACGAGGACATGCACTGTCACTGGAGGGAGGTAGGCTCAGAGGAAGAGAAGTACAAGAACACGAGGACATGCACTGACACTGGAGGGAGGTAGGCTCAGAGGAAGATAACTACAAGAACACAAGGACATGCACTGACACTGGAGGGAGGTAGGCTCAGAGGAAGAGAAGTACAAGAACACAAGGACATGCACTGACACTGGAGGGAGGTAGGCTCAGAGGAAGAGAAGTACAAGAACATGAGGACATGCACTGACACTGGAGGGAGAGAAGCTCAGAGGAAGAGAAGTGCAAGAACACAAGGACATGCACTGACACTGGAGGGAGGTAGGCTCAGAGGAAGAGAAGTACAAGAACACGAGGACATGCACTGACACTGGAGGGAGGGAGGCTCAGAGGAAGAGAAGTACAAGAACACGAGGGCATGCACTGACACTGGAGGGAGGTAGGCTCAGAGGAAGAGAAGTACAAGAACATGAGGACATGCACTGACACTGGAGGGAGAGAAGCTCAGAGGAAGAGAAGTACAAGAACACGAGGACATGCACTGACACTGGAGGGAGGCTCAGAGGAAGAGATGTACAAGAACACGAGGACATGCACTGACACTGGAGGGAGAGAAACTCAGAGGAAGAGAAGTACAAGAACACGAGGACATGCACTGACACTGGAGGGAGGTAGGCTCAGAGGAAGAGAAGTACAAGAACACGAGGACATGCACTGACACTGGAGGGAGGGAGGCTCAGAGGAAGAGAAGTACAAGAACACGAGGGCATGCACTGACACTGGAGGGAGGTAGGCTCAGAGGAAGAGAAGTACAAGAACATGAGGACATGCACTGACACTGGAGGGAGAGAAGCTCAGAGGAAGAGAAGTACAAGAACACGAGGACATGCACTGACACTGGAGGGAGGCTCAGAGGAAGAGATGTACAAGAACACGAGGACATGCACTGACACTGGAGGGAGAGAAACTCAGAGGAAGAGAAGTACAAGAACATGAGGACATGCACTGACACTGGCGGGAGATAGGCTCAGAGGAAATTTGAGGAAAAATTACTTCACAGAAAGGGTAGTGGATGAGTGGAATAGCCTCCCATCAGATCTAAAACGGTGGAACAATTTAAACACGCTTGGGATAGGGAAAGGAATTTCCTATAGAGAGACGTAAGGAGCAAATAGGGTTGAAGTTGCCAAAAGGATACATTAAAAGGGGCAGACTAGATGGGCCAAGTGGTTCTTATCTGCCGTCAAATTCTATGTTTCTATGTAATTAAACCACAAGCCAGGGATCTGCCTGAGGTGCTTTTTTTTTTAAGCATGGCTCCTTTAAGACTGTTTTTTATGTTGCTCCTTTAAGGATTTGTTTAGTAAATGATTGATTGTGTTTTTAACCAGTTAGATCAAGAGCTTGTGTTATTTTAACCAGTTATTTGAAGGGGGTGTGTTCTTAGGTGATTTATATGCTGTTCTCAGGGGTTTCTTCTCTTCTCTTTTTCTTCTGGAAATGTTCAATTTGACCGGTCAAAATAAATTTGACCTTCATTTTAAATGCCAACTCCTATTGTCCGTGTCTTTATTTATTAGATAAGTTTTTGATAAAGTATTAAGAAGGGGTATCTGCGTAGAATGTAAATGATGCTATGCATTCCGCCCTAATTGTATACAGACTGGCGTTTAGTAACACTGTATGCAGGAGCACTAACGCAAAGGACAGCTCTTCCAAAAAGACCTGCTCTTTTCGTTGTGGTGACTTCCGGGTTTATTACCCAGAAAGCCCTATGGTGTCCTTCTGTGCATGTGTGAGCTGCAGGGGACCCTAGGCAGGATCCAGTGGATCCCTCTGAGGGAAAACTCAGAAGAGAAGTCAATAGGCTTCTATTAGGCAATGCCATCTGTAGATAACAATGCCTACCGGGACCAAGCTCAGGAAAGTTTTGCTTTCCAAAGCCTGGTGCATTTACGAAATGCGGCAAAATTGTAAAATCTGCATTTTCGGTAGAGAAGTACGCTGACCCCCGTATTTTGGTTTTAGTTTTGGATCTGGATTCATCTTCGGGTTTTGATTTTGCAAAACCACCCTCAAGTGTTTTGGTTTTGTTTTTGGATCTGGATTTTTTAAATATTTTATTTTATAAAAGGTTTTTCCAAGCAGCTGAAATCATGTAATTTTTGCTTTCCAAAACCCAAAATTCGGATTTAAAATCTGCATTTCGAACCGCTAGAAGATCAGAACTGCAACTTGTATTTATGCGGATCTCCTCAGGAGATTAGAACCGCGACTTGGATCTGTCCGGATTCACGAAAATTGGGTGGATTTGGATTCCTGGAGAACCTCACCGCACATCTCTAATTTTTGTCAGTTTTACCATATTTTTGCCTTTGATGCATCTCGCCCAGGGAGTTTAATTTTTTATGGTGCAATTTCAGGGTATACCAGATCTTAAAGGTGGTTAAGATTAGGATAAGCCAATTTGTTTGAGATTACAATCAATCTCAAGGGACGGGGATCTTGGGTTGTAGTCCCATCTGCCCTGTCTGTTTGACTTTGACAATGGCTTCTCCATTGACACACAATGAATGTCCCAACAGTGCAAGGCATTTACTCCCATCATGAAATTCCACATCATTTTATTAGCATCTCTGATTATAGAGACTCTTATAAGTCTTAGGATTCATTCATAACGCAATGATCATCTTTAAGATCATTCAAAGCTCTAGTATTCCTGAAATAGGGATAGCCATTGACCATTGATGGTTAGCAACCATCAAGAGTCTGATACTAATGACAAATAGTTCTGCCATTGATGGCAGTTCACCAATATCAGCGGCATAGATCCTATGGGGGATGGCGGTCTGCGCATGTGCAGCAGGGGGCGATCGATGTTTCAACCATCAATGGTTTTCCTTGATGATCTAAAAACATCAACCATCAATGGTTAACCATCTGAGGAACTATGGGGTCTATGTACAAAGCCTTGGAGAGAGATAAGTGGATGGAGAAGTACCAACCAATCAGTTTCTAACTGTCGGTTTACAGGCTGTGTTCTAGAAATGACAGTTAGAAGCTTATTGGTTGGTACTTTATCTCCATCCACTTTATCTGTCTCCAAGGCTTAGTACATAGACCCCCTATGTCCCTGACCAACATTTGAGCAGGGACATCAAGTGTGATTTCAAGGGAGAAGAGGGAGTTTGGGGAAAAACCTATTGTATAAGTATCATTTAACCTTCTAACACCTCTGCTTAATTAGAAGAAAAATGTCTATGTTCAATAAGGCATATGGGTGAAGATTTATCAAATCTTGGAGTTAGATAAAGTGGAGAGAGATAAAGTACCAACCATTTAGTTCCTGTCATTTTTCAAACACAGGGCCTCATTTATCAATGAGTTTGGTCATTCACAACGAGTGATAAAACTTGTTACATATGATAATGGTGCTTCAGCCAATCAACTCCCAGCTGTCATCTGTTTGAAAAATGACAGTTGGAGATTGGCTGGAGCAGCATTTATCATATGCCACAAGTTTTATCACTCGTTGTGAATGCTAAAACTCATTGATAAATGAGACCCTTTGCCTGTAAAATGGCATAAACTGATTGGTTGGTGCTTTATCTCTCTCCAAGCTTTGATAAATCTCCCCCATGGTCTACTACCACTAGTGAAAGGGAGAGTCACAAAGTCCTCTGACAAACAACTCTTTCATTATTAAAACACGGGGGACAACATTAGCCACCATCATGATAAATGATTAGAGTACATGGTCCATTGCCAAATGAAAGCTCTTAAGTACAGTTGTCTTAGGTTGTTTTTTCCAGTGACGCTGAATATGAGATGAAACTTTTACAATGAAATCATTCAACAGGTAATAACTTAAACACACTTTTCTGACCACCTGCACTTACCATCCTATTCCTAACACACCTCGATCAGAAAACGAAAAGGAAGGTTTTACTGGTCTATTGAACAGCAGGAACCTGTTCTTATAAAACACCTCCTAATTACTTCCTAAAACTTACTACGGGAGGTGAGGGTACCATGTGAGCTAGCACCATTGTTTTGTTGAAGCGTGTTTTGTTAATTTGATTTAGCAGAAAGTTGACTGCACTTTATATGGCTATGGTTACAGCAGGCTAAGCAATCATAACTAACAACTTTGTTTTCCGAGTTGTCTTAAATTGAGCCAAGGTGCCACGTGACATGTCAGTGAATGCGTGGCATTTATTTTACAGGTCTCAATCATGGAACATAGATAAAACATTTCCTGTTGATTCTTTAAAGGCAACATCCCCACCAAATCGAAAGTTACTTTTAGTTTTTAAAAAGGGAAAAGAGTGAATAAATAAGAAATTGCGGGATGTTGGAACTTTTAATGTATTTTTTTTTTAAATGTAATTTTTTTTGACAAAATATTATTTAACCTTAAATGAATGTTGTTTATCAGGAAAATTCTATTAAAAATGGTAAATAAATAGTGGCATGTTTCTCAGTCGAACGCCATGCCAATAGAGTAATGGGTCAAGTACACTGCGCACCGGGAGGCAGGCCTGGTGACAGGGGGGGTACAACGGGTACTCCTGTCCCGGGCCCCAAGGTTTAGTGGGGTTCCCACCCAGTGTGGATGGTAACAGTCCGGGATGTGACGTCGGGGATCTGCTGCTGCCGTGTGATGGAGCTGCTGAAGAGCCACAATGCCGTTGTGTGTGGAGGCTGGGAACACTGCTACTGGGTCCGTTTATGGCTGCAGTCGGTACAGGAAACACACACACACACTCTCTCTCTCTCGCTATTTCTCTCTCTCGGGGGCCCTCAAAGACATCATTGTACTGGGCCCCAAGACTTCTGTTGCTGACCCTGAGATGTTTGTGGATCAAAAAGGGTGCCACTCCGTAAGTGGTTATACACAAATATACAGATAGAGAGATCCTGCGCTCTAACCCATTTGTGCATCTGTATATAAACCACTCAAATAATACTGAATTAATGTAATAAAGTTTACTTGCTTCATATGCAGTGCAACAATCAATTAAAAGGTATATCACATGCAGTAAGGTGTAAATCAAGTCAGCATGTGGTATTGAAGACAATCTTCAATAATACAATAGTGTAATCAACAGTGTATTACTTATCGCCTCTATGGTATAGCACACTCAGGTATAGGTATACCAAACTTAAACAGCCTACTGAAACTTGTGTACACACTGTTCAACAAATGTCCATTGAGTGCTAGTGATTAGCATCCAGTCATAGTTCAAAACATCCACCCGCAGTACACAAACTGCAGCGTGTATTGTGTGTTGGAAATGACTCAGTGTTTGGTATGTTAGGGTTAATATCCTGAGTGTAGTGCGGCGTCCCACTGTACACTAACAATATTGTCTTATATGAGGTCTGTTGATGGAGGAATTGTTGCCCGGGATGTCTTCTGGGCAGGATGGAGGGGGGCCACTAGGGTGGGAAGCTGGGACGCCATGCCAATATTCAGTACCGAGAATACCTGGATAAATAGTATGCCATTCTTTGGTGGTTTGGCACTGAGGGAGCTATATGTAATAATAATACAAAACATAATGATGAAGCAAATATATTAATGACCATTTTATTCCACATACAAAAACATCTAGCATGCTAGCTCAGCTTCAGTCCTGAATGCCTCACAGTTTTATACCTATACAATAATAATGGAGTGAAAAGGAGGGAATAAAAGATATATTAAAAAAGGTCCATTGACAGTTAGGGACATCAATCATTGATACTCATCGGCTCTTTGGGCACTTATCAGGAAGACTGTTCTTTATTGTGGCATAAATTCAAAGCTCTTCCCTTTTAGCAACGAGTGCATAATAAAGTGTTGGGTGCAATTTTGTCTTGTTTGGGCTTTCCTTTTTCCGCCCACCATTTTGCTGATGTTGCAAAGGCATGTACTTAAGCAGCATCCATCTTATGTAATTTCTCTACGAGGTCTTTTCTGTCTAGCAACAATCTTCAATAGGCTAATTGTCCTGTGCACAAGCATTGTGGTATTTCTGCTTATCAGAACACTAGGGGGTCTATTTACTAAGCAGTGTTATTAGGAGACAGAGTGAAAAGTGATAAGGTGCCAGCCAATCAGCTCCTAACTGTCATTTTTTCATACACAGCCTGTGAGATGACAGTTAGGAGCTGATTGGCTGGCACCTTATCACTTTTCTCTCTGTCTCCTAACACTGCTTAGTAACTAGACCACTAAGTAAGAATGGAATATCCCTTTCGTATAGATGCCTTCTTAGGATGCATACACACCTGTACGATATCGGCACGATTTAGCCAAATCGGAACGACAAATCGGGCATATCGTGCAGTGTGTATGCCCAATTTGTGCGTACCCACGGTCGCATGCGATATCGTGCGATTGACTGTGCTGCACAGTCAATCATACGATATCGCATGTGAGCCTGTACAAGTTAATGAAGGACGGAACAGTGATTGTTCCGTCTTTCATTAAATGTTTCAAGTGTGTACCGGCAATCATGCGATGTCCAGGGTGAAGGCAAATCGCCCTGAACATCGGCAGGATTGCCGGTCGTTTAGGTGTGTACCCTGCCTTAAATATATTTATTAATTATTAATTATTAAAGCCTAAGTAGAAAAATATCTGCTAGGATAATAAAGTGGTTTAATATTCAGTTATGCAGCATTGTATACAACGTTTTGACAGTATTGGCTTCATCTAACATATTTATTGATCAATTAGCTAATAATATCTGATTTGTCAGTCCAGCCTCTGGGAGTCCCTCAGGACCGCAGTGGATCTGACTCCACCTCATATAGCTCTACTAACACATTATTAGAAATAAAAAACACCCCTCAAACCTTCTTTATCTAATTAATTACTCACCTACAGTAAATACGCACATCCACTAGGCGATATTAATGAGCAATTGCAACATCGTAATCATGTAATCGCTCATTAATCGTACACAAATCGTGCACTATAATGTCGGAAACGGCCAGAGATGCTCGCTCCCTCTGGCCGTTTCTGACATCAATCATCGCCCGAATATGCCAGTCAATCTGCCGATAATGACAGATTGGCCATGTTCGGGGATGAGGAAGGGTGCCTACACTGAATGACTAATCGTTCAGTGTAGGCACTGCAGGGGATGGGGAATGCCGATACGATTACAATGTTGTAATCGTACTGTTTTTCCCCAGTCGCCCAGTGGATGTGCGGCTTGAGTCCAAGGGACCGTAGGATCTTCTTCAGTCCTTGTAGGATTCCATGACTTGCAAAATAAAAGACCACTTATAACCTGATATAAATCAGTTAGAAGGGCCCGAGTCAGACCATGGGGAGTTCACATTGTGAATCTATGAATAAATACTCATTGATAACTTACAAAAAAGGCATATTTTATGTGACATGCACAGTCATCTTAATGTGAGTAGAATGCTGCCCGTACTGATGCATTTCATTGCTTGGACACAACTTCATAAGAGGCTCTGATGCAGTTGTATCCAAGCAACAAAATATGATAAGCACAAGCAGCATTCTACTTATTTGTGGGCAGGAACCAGATTATATCAACACCGGAGACTTTGCCATTAAGACCCAATCTGCAAATCCTCTTCGGGTGGTGGAGGACATGCTCCCAAACATATCGTCCAATGATAGGCATGCAGGTCTATTCTGAATAGAGCGGCTTGCTCCAGACCGCAAACATGTGACCACGGGATTAACACTGATCCGACAGGCTATCCCTTTCAGCACCCGCTCTCAAGCACATGGTACACCGCGGTCATCTCCCAGAAGTCCAGCTCTATGCTGAGTGATCCCAAGGAGTCTCCACTACTTGCTCTACAATAATATTACATTTTATTTCATATGTTTTTCTTGAGCTGGAATACGGAGTTAATACCCCAACTTATTTAGCCAAAATGAAGGGTTGCTATGGGCAACTTCTGCACTTGTCCACTTTTTCACTCTTAACAAGGCTTGATACAGCTCCCTCATAGGGCTCCATTTATTACAAATACTTTTTTGCAGATGGCATATTTTGTTTACTATCACAGTGATACTAACATTACTTACCACTCTGGCAAGGTTCAACGGTGTCCACATCTTCATCAGAGTCCTCTGCTGTGTTACTGGCAGCTTACCTCTACCAGCAATGGACTAACAAGCAATACACATGCACGACAGCAATCATAGCATCCGCATTGTGCTTTTACCCAGCAGGGGCTCAGCAAAGCCTGGAAGGTGCAGTGACAAACAGCAGTAAGCAAAGCTAAATACAGAATGGGGGGGACATAGCCACTTTAGCAAGTGCTGAAAGGTTTATGTCTCATTCTTAAATGGCGCTCATATTCTTATAACAAAGGTCAAATGCATCTTAAAAAAATACTCTTTTAAATGCGAGACATTTTTAAGCAAAAACAAAAACAAGGATGTTTTTTTTTTGTTTTTGTAACCATGCACTGTTGGTAGGTGTAACATGTAATGAAAATGCTGAAAGAATAACGTGATAATAGTCTTTCAATTCTCATTGTGCTCAAAAACTGTATTAAATCTCACAATTTCATTTACCAAACACACTACACATGTACTGTAACAGATGCAGAACGAAAATCAAGCCTAATATATTACTACATCAAGATAACTATATTCACTCGGGCTGTATTGACAATTACATTGCGGCCAATAATCAGACTATGAATATGCATTACGGTCAATAAGTACAATATATATGTATACACGTGCTTTTGATTTTCTGCTGCTCTGACGGATGCAATGAGAATACGATCTCCCTGCTTACCTTCCTCTCGTGGAATGGCCCGCTGTCCCCATACACTAGTATCACAGATATCTCCTGCTTACCTTCCTCTCGTGGAATGGCTCGCTGTCCCCATACACTAGTATCACAGATATCTCCTGCTTACCTTCCTCTCGTGGAATGGCCCGCTGTCCCCATACACTAGTATCACAGGTATCTCCTGCTTACCTTCCTCTCCTGGAATGGTCTGTTGTCCCCATACACTAGCATCACAGATATCTCCTGCTTACCTTCCTCTCCCGGAATGGCCCGCTGTCCCCATACACTAGTATCACAGATATCTCCTGCTTACCTTTCTCTCCCGGAATGGTCTGTTGTCCCCATACACTAGTATCACAGATATCTCCTGCTTACCTTCCTCTCCCGGAATGGCCCGCTGTCCCCATACACTAGTATCACAGATATCTCCTGCTTACCTTCTTCTCCCGGAATGGCCCGCTGTTCCCATACACTAGTATCACAGATATCTCCTGCTCACCTTCCTCTCCCGCAATGGACCGCTGTCCCCATACACTAGTATCACAGATATCTCCTGCTTACCTTTCTCTCCCAGAATGGCACGCTGTCCCCATACACTAGTATCACAGATATCTCCTACTTACCTTGATCTTGCGGAATGGCTCGCTGTCCCCATGCACTAGTATGGGGACAGAATTCATCAAGCTCCGAAAATATGAAATTTTCGTAGCTTGACTGCGGGAGCATTCACCATCTGAAGATTGTCAAATGCATCTGTTTGTGGATCTCAACCTGCTCCTTCCCTATGGGAAAGAGGTCCGGGTTGCGAAGAGGGATCCTTCCGGATCCCTCCGCCCCATCCGGCTCCTTCTGCTGGATGTTCGGGCTCTTGTGCCTATAGGTCAGTGAAAAGATTTATTGTTCCGAAGAGGAGCAGTGAAGCCGCTCGCTGGGACAGTTGATTTTGCATCAGCTATCACCGCGCCATTGCAATGATGAATTGCTCCAGGATCCGCGGCGAGTTAGAATGTTATTTATCGGACCCCGATAATTAACATCATGAATAGGCCCTTATAACTTATAAGATTAATTACTAAGAGAAATTGAGCATTTCGTGAATGCCGTGACAACTATATAAGCAGCTAGGGGACAGATTCTCTGATGCACAAGAGATTAACACTCCTCTCTGTGAACACTAAGAGGGGAGCTTTGCAACAATACATTAAAGCAGGGGTGGGCAATAAGTGGCCCTCCAGCTGTTGAACTACAAATCCCAGCATGCATTGTTAACTAGTGCGGGAATATAACTCTGCCAACCTAAATATACTTTGCCACGGGTGTTGTGAGGGTATATAACCTTTGTGCAGTTACATGTGACCAGGGGTGGACTGGCCCTAGGCTTCACCAAGGGCTCCATTTAACAACGATACTTCCTGTTGCCGACATATTTTGTCTAGTATCACAGTGATACTAATGAATATGCAGCCGGTACTAAACATAACTCACCTCTGCGGTGAGGTCCAGCGATGTCCTCTTCTTTGACTGCATCCTCACTCTGTTGCTGGCAGGCAACCGCTACCAGCGACCGTCTGTTGCCATGCTATGCACATGTGTAATGGCCACCTACACATGGTCATTGCATTTTCACGAGACAGAGACTCAGCAAAGCCTGTAAGACTTTTCTAAAGCCGGCTTGTGCTTGTGCTGGCTCCTCATTGCCGGCAATGGGGACCGTACCACTAATGCCATCTAGGTAAGCTGTACTGTCACAAACAGCAGTGAGCTACTGTAAGCTTACCACTGTTTTCTTAATACAGAACAGAGGACAAAACCTGTTTAATGAGTACTAAAGGGGTTAGACCTCATTGATAAGTTGAGCCCCATGAGTTTTCCTTCTGGGTCAGACGGTTTTTGAGGCTACTGAAATCATTAAAGGGTCTATTTACTAAACAGTGTTAGGAGACAGAGTGAAAAGTGATAAGAAAGTGATAAGGTGCCAGCCAATCAGCTCCCAACTGTCATCTCACAGGCTGTGTTTGAAAAATGACAGTTGGGAGCTGATTGGCTGGCACCTTATCACAGTCTTATCACTTTTCACTCTGTCTCCTAACACTGCTTAGTAAATAGACCCCAGAATCATTAAAAAAAAAAAAAGTCATACTGTTTTTTTCTTTGACCTACAGTACGAGTACATTACAGAGAGGAAATTGATTATCTAGATGTTAAAAACTGTATTGAAAAATAGAACACTGGAAATTACATTTTCAATAACAAGATGGACAGAAAAGTTTTATTGGCAGTCATTATCCTGAAGCCTTAAAGACAGTACTTTGGTCCCAAAAGATTAAGACAAGATTATGGGGAAGTTTGTGATAAGAGGTTATTGTGGTGTTTGTAGTACTATATTAGACTGTGCAGCAAAAGTATATGCCAGCACATTGTACTTCCTGATTTTTGCTATGTATTGTATGGACTAGTATTCTGTTCATAAAGTTACATTGTTATTACATGCTGTTCTCCAGTAAAGACACCCACTGTAATTGCTCCAATTTGAGTGGGGTGTCATATTAACAGACATCCCCTCACAGAGGGATGCAGTTAAGATGCCGGTGGTCGAAATCTGGGCGCCGGAATCCCCACCCGCTTCCAGAAAACCTTCATCACTTGAGATGGCGACACTGGCATCCGAACATAAGTATAGCGGGGCGGGTTAGGGTTAGGATGTGGGACAGGTTTAGGTACCACCGGGGGGTTAGAGTTAGGCTGCGGGGGGGAGGGTTAGGGTTATGCTGTGGGCTGGGGGCTTATGTTTAGGCACCTATCTGTGGGGGGGATTAGGGTTAGGCACTAAAGGGGGAGGGTTAAATTCAGGCACCAAGGGGGGAGGATTAGGTTTAGGCACTAATGGGGAGGGTTGGGATTAGGCTGCGGGTGGTGGTGGTGGTGGGGGGTGTTAGGGATAGGATGCAGGAAGGGAGGGTTAGGATGTGAAGGGGGAGAGTTAGGATAATTACCTAGCCCCTGTCGGGATTCTAAGCATCGCCAGCATCCCGACTGCCGGTCTCCCGTACGTAGTCCCTCCATATATGAAACAGTAACTTTTTGGGGGGCTAGTTATACTTTCACCAAACATTGTATTTTGTGTAAATCAAATGAAACCCCCAGCTAGATGGCACTGGCTATCCTGACTAATCATATTGGATGTGTGCGATTTTTGTGATTCTTGTCCTCATCAGAACAAAGCTGAGTTAAGTTGTCTAAAAACAGACTCTTTGTAGCTTGAGCCTCATCGCAGACTCACCAATCAGATGATTTAGGTCTATAAAACCTAATGAATCTGTATGTTTCAGAACGTCTTTCTGCGATGCATGTGGGTTCAATTAACTTCCATGTTTGCTTACTCAAACATTTTCCCCTTTAATTGCATGAATTGAAATATTTTTGCTCGCAATTTAAACATGAACAAAACTTTGCCATCTGCCATATAATATATATATAATAAAGCTTCCCGATTTATATAGAACACCATATGAAACTGTAACTGAGACGTGTGAGAAATGTTTTATTTAGAAGTACATTAAAAAAAAAAAACATTTTACACTAAGGCAGATATAGGCAATAATGGTTTTCCAAGCAAAAATTAAACCGCACTTCCTAGAATTCTCTACGATCTCCACTATGCTTTCCATATTTTTTTTTATAATTAAATTGCATGGAGATATATATATATATATATATATATATATATATAATTTTGTGAAATAGATACCCCTTTAATTGTATTAATATTGTAATAGTTGAATTTGCTAATAGCTGAGAGCAAGCTATTCCTCTTCATTTCAGACAAAAAGAGGCTTCAGTACCCTTCACCGGCATTACAAAGATGGTCACGGTACACATTGTGCTCTGCAGGGATTCCCACCCGTGCATGGGCCACCAAATATTGACTATCTTGAAATAAAAAGTAGTAAACACACAGTCATTTTTGTGGCATGGTACCTGCACAATAATAACGGTCAGTCTGGTTGAATCATCAGATTAATCATTACCCTGCCAGATCTGATCAGTTTTTGACAATCACCGACTGAAAAGTTTTCGGTCCTTGCAATTACAAAGCTTAAGCTGGGAACACACTTGTCGATATATATCAGTTGTTCGATCGACGAACGATGTATCGCGTGTGTACACCCGATATGTCTGTGAACAACGTCATTCACAGACATATCAGGTTGGCCCTACAGGACAGCCGATGCCGATATATCTTGCATATATATCAGTACATCTAGCTGTGTGGGCGACCCGTACACCGGCTGCAGGGAACTGGGGGGGCAAATTTAAATGTCCGCCCAGGTGTGATGTGAGGCCAGACATATCAAGCGGCTGGTTGCAGACCGATCTGTCATATAAATGTGTACCCATCGGCAGTGATATTGAGGTGTCCTTTTGTGATAGGTCATCATCCACACATAAAACAATTCGCATTCCAGGTCATCAAAAACTAAAGGGTTTATACTTAACTAAATATGTTCTTCATGCTCTCTTCTACCTCTCTGTAGCAGGTGCCATGGTAGAAGGGAGTAGTGATAATTAAGAAGGGAACGATATGCTGATAGGTGGCAGACATGTTTTGCAAAAATGTTTTGTGTGGATTCATTCACAGGGGCAGGGCCAGTGATGTCACAGCAGCTCAAATGCATGTAGACTCACATTTCTGACCTATTGTTCAGTGTTATGTGAGAGGAGCCTCAGCTATTTGTGATGTAAGGGGTGCATTTTAACAATACTGCTGTAAAAAGAAAGGTTAAGACTGAACAATATTTTTTAACGTTATGGTTCATATGTAAACAAAATAACTTCTGGAGATAAGAGTTATTTCAAATATAATAAACATATACATATACATTTTATAATGAAATATATATTACACAACTTATGCAACTGATTTTAAAAAATAATAATACTAACATTGTAATGACAACCTTTCCTTAAAAATCTATATATACGGCCATTGTTTTAATTATAATTGCAGTTATCAGGAGAACACTGTGTAAAGGACTAGAATAAAAAATCAATAAGCATGACACACACACACGCGCACACACACAAACACACGCTCACACACCTACACACACACACACGCGCGCATACACACACACACAATGTTTACCTTTCTAAGTGACGTTTTAAATACATCAACTATTATGGTTCTTGAGCTATTTGATGGTAACAAACAGACAGTTGTACAATGTGTAATATATACACCTCTTGAAATTCCTAATAACAATAGTTTGCTTGATAAATGACAATACTCACAAAGGGCTTGAACAAGAGTTAACGTAGAATTGCCATCTTGTGTACATAGAAAAATGTATTCAGACACATAATGTATGGTTATGTCACTGTGATTTAAGTAGCATGTATTTGAGGCTATATCCACCTTTAAATCTAGTATAGAGATGCGTTTGGAGCAAAGATGTGTCCGTCCTCATTATGAACTCAGGGACTTGGATGAGGCCTTTGAGACATGAAAAAAATAGTCCTCCTGAAAGACATCTCTTAACTATACTGGTAAGTCAAAATCAGATGCATCCGTAAACAGCATGTTTGATTTGTGGGCCTACTAACATAATGTACTGAACTTATATGTTAACGCCCCTAACCCGCCTATGCGCACACACGTGTCACGTGGCATAAATGGACTTATGTCTTGCGGATGTGAATGTTTGATGTACAAATATTCTCTCTATAAAGCACCACAGAATATCTAGGTGCCACATAAGTGGCTATTGATAAAAAAAAATTCATGAACTCTAAATCAAACACAAAATAAATAACATCCGTGTGTTGCCACAATTGTGAATTTGAGCAACCAGCATAGCTGTGTTATTACGCCCTTGGCAGCCCATGTTGTAATATTTTCCCCACTCAAAACCTAGAACAGTAGAACTAAAACATGTGGGGGGTTATGACCTTGATTTTGAATTGTATTGAACAAATACATACTTAATAATGACCTTGTATCCTATGTTCCTCAATGGCCCTCCCATGTGCCGGCGTTTGTCGTATAATTATTATTTTTTTCATTATTATTGAATTGAGTATTGAAAAATCACTGTCAAATTTTCAAAATGATAACTTTCCCAAATGGTAAGAAAATGAAATGCTATTTGCTTTGAATGTTATCCAGGAAGCCTGAGATACAATGTCTTGTAAGTATAAAACTGAATCAGTTTGAATGTGCAGACGCCAATTCGTACTAATCCCTCCCAGCTGCTTTTCCTTTGCTTTTTTTTTCCAAGGAATAACCCTCAAAAAGAAGGACTTCTTCCTAATCCTGCAAACTGAAATTCAATCTTCTAGTTTTTTTTTTTTTTTAAATCAAGTTTCATGCCTGGGGCTGTCTAGTTTATGGTAGTCTTTTTTTTCACTTCAGTAAACAAAGCCTTGAACTGAATCTCAGCATTTAGAAGACAATTAACTTCTCTTGAGCCAAGCACACAACTGTGATGTCTTCTAGGTTATTTAGCAGACATTAGATAGCCTTCAAATTCTCACCAAATTACCGTCTGAGTGTTTTTTGTTGATTGTGAGACTGTAGACTTTGTTTTTCGAAGTGTGCTTTTATCAGTTGTTTTTCCCCCTACAGCCCGAGCATTATTAAATCGGTAAACTATCTTTTGTATCGCTAACCCCAGGGCTAATTTTTTTTAACTGTAATCTCTGCTATCGGGGTGAAATCTTCTTAAAGTGATTTAAACACTACTGTCATCTAAATGACTGTGGTTTGCTTACAGAACGGAATAATTCCCAGAAGACTTTATTGAGAAAATGTACACGAGTAAAACATATATATCATCTAAGATGAAAAGTTATGTTTATATTTTTTAGATCTTAACAAAATTTGCAAATGTTTGGACACCACTGCCAAAATTGTATTGAACCCAAAGCACCTCCACTAACATGCTCCTAAGTCTAGATGCCCATAAGGCATTCTGTACTGTCTCATGGACGTATTTAAAATGAGGAGATTCTGAAGAGGTTTTGCAGATTTGAAATAGTTTCTTTACATATCTCTTACAACCTAACTATTAATAAATAACATTATGATGGGTGATGTGATAGCCATTACCAGGCTTGCCCCATGTAACCCTTTTAAAGTTGTCTTTGACCTCCTGATTCATGTCTTAAAATATTTGTCTATGGTAGATGGTGTCAAAATTGGGGCTTGTGAGATGTACACTCTCTTCCTTCACAGTTGATATCTTTCTCCGTCTTTCAGAGATGGGCGGATCTTCCTGCCAAGATTAGATATGAGAACGTGGCAAAACTTCATCTTTCGCGAACAGCTCGGCATAGATGTCTGTGAAAGATGATGTTTTGTCTTTCTGAGAAACTTTGCCGGGAAGTACTGAGCCAAATCTGAACCGACCATCTACTCTAGCGGTTTAGGGAATTTTACATTTTATCTGGCTAAACTTTGACAAATTCATGGCCCTTTACTTGAACCTTGGGTAAGCATGACCATTTTGGTCTAGAAACATGGTCATCAAATCAGCCTTTCACATACATGTGTGTGCAGTTCCCAAATAACTTTAGTCTTCTTTATAGACTTAACATAATTAAAGCTAAACTTGCCAATGAGAGAAAGTGTTGGGTTTATCTTTCCTCTCTGGGTTTAGCAGATTTATTAAAAATGGTCTAATTTCAGAGACTTTTGTGCCCGATCTAATACCTTCCAGTCTTTCTAACTCGCAAGGACATCTCAGAGATCTATACTATTTCAACGCTTTATTTAGGACAACAAAAAATTGTTTCATTAGTCATTTTATGTTCCAATAGCTCCAGTCGAATGGGGGAATCAAGTTACCTAATTTGGAACTCTACAGCCAGGCTACTCTATTACAAAACCTGAGGGACTGGTTATAGGAACTGAAACCTGCACTGGGGTTTGAGTCTCCCTACGTTCTTTCAAATGCATGATCAGGAAGTCCAGCTACCATGCCTCAAAAACCCTGCCCTTATCTACTTGCATACTTTAGTATATTTTATGCCATAATAGCAAACTAGCCCTTTTTGGAAAAACCTAGCTTCCAGAAAAGGTTTGGGGGCATACCCCTTCACTCATTGGACAGAAAAAGGTATATGGACAATTAGGCAGTTCTTGGATAAACATGCGAGAATATCATTGAATTTTAGGCAGGCAATTCAAAATTTCCCCGAATTATTGCATGCATTTCTGCAGGTTCAACATTCTGCCAGTTTTTTCATGGTTTGGCTGGATTAGTCCACGGGACAATTTACTTTTTAGTTGCCCCACCTTGTAGAGCCATATCCATCCTTATACCTTCCCGAGTGAAGGTATAATGAATGACCTTCAAACTGGATTAGACCAATGGACATATAACTTTCCACACCTATCAACTGATTCCTACTCCTCAAGGTTGCTTCCTGTGAAAACATATGTAGAAATATTCTTCACAGGGCCTTCCTTTCCCAAAATCATCAATTCACTAAGGGCCTCTCTTCCAATCATACGATCATTGTCCATTGCCTATGGGACCAAATTCCTATTAAATGATTCTGGACATGCATCTGCAGATTCACAAATGAACAGTAGGTTGACTATCTTTCATTGACAGTGTAATGGGCTATCTTTGGTACAATTCCACAAGGTACTAACATTTTCACGAATGGTTGGAAAGTCATCTTCGCAGTGTCAGCAACAGCATGAAAAATTATACTCCAGATACAGTCCGGACTACCCCACCTACCTGTTTCAGGAAAAATGTTCTGTCATATTCTGCATGGACAGGGCAGAGACTTCTCTTTAGTAAGGAAGTCCCACCCATTGCATGTTTCATGGCTGGAAAAGTGTCATTGCTGTCCTCTCAAAATCCAGTCAATGAACACAATTGACATTGCTTCTTCCAACTGGTAAGGAACCTCCCTTTTCTCTTTAGTAATGGACTACTGTACCTTGAGTTTCAGTTGTTGCCCCAGCATGCCTCATGGACTATCTGACTCTAATAATGATAAAAAAAAATTCTCTTCCCACTTTCTCCGATGAACTTCACAATTTTTTACAGTGTGGACTTTGCTGCCTTATATTTGCATTCTCTGACCAACTTTATTATGCTGTGTTTTTGACATTGACAAAAATTTAATTCCTGTACCTGAAGGAAAGAGAAAATCGATCTATTGTGCTGGTGAAATATAGAGTTAAGTTAAAAATGTATAATATTAAAAAGAAAAAGGAAAATATGTGGAGGAGATAATCAGATTCTCTCACAATGCTTTTCTCCAGAAATCCGAGTCCACATGAATTTCATGAATCCAGACAGATGCGAGTTGCGGTTCTGATCCCCTGAGGAGATTCGGACAGATCCAAGTCATGGTACTGATGTTCTCGTGGTTTGGAATTCAGATTTTAAATCCGAATTTTGGGTTTTGTATTACACGAAATCACATAATTTTAGATATTTTTTAAAACTTTTTATACATTAAAAAAAAATAAAAATCCAGATCCAAAACCAAAACACTTGAGGCTGGTAATAACACTTGAGGCTGGTAATATCCACCATGAAAAATTAATAAAAAATTTATAATATTAATGTGAACGATATAATCTACTTTTCTCACAAAGCTTTTCTCAAAAAATCCAAACCCACCCGAATTTCATGAATCCAGACAGATCCGAGTCACGGTTCTGATCCCCTGAGGAGAATTTAAGTCCGAACTTTTGGTTTTCTATTTAAAAAATCACATGATTTTAGCTATTTTAAAACCTTTTTATAATCCTATTTTTTTTAAAAATCCAAATCCAAAACCAAAACACTTAAGGGTGCTAATATCCACCATGCAAAATTAAGATATAAAATGTTTACCACTGGAAAATATAAAAATTCCTGCATTTATATAGAAATTGCTGTAACTGTACTTATTTGTTATTGACATGCTTACATTGAAAGGGTTCAAAAAGGTATAGCTGGGCCCACAATAGCATGGACTTTCCTTGAATATTGTACTACAGAATGACCTATATGTATCACTTTTATTGGGCAATGTGATTTAATTATAAAACTACATTTTATGTAGCAAATATTCTTAATTTCTAACTGAATTGCTCATTTTACCTTAGACATAAATTATTGGTAACATCTATTGTGGATAGTCCATGTATACGGTAAGTCATACTAATCCTTGGGTGCTTTACAACAACAACAACAAAAATTGTGCATAAAAATGGGCACACTCTGCCTGACCGTGCATATTTTTGCACCCCTGCAGATACCATCAACTTGGCTTGCAAATGTATGCATTTAAATCAACCTACAGAAACATGCCAAAAGCTTAGCACGATGATTCAGAAAAAAATTATAAAAACAGCTAAAATCATATATTATTGACCTTTCTGTATTAACATCAATAACATTCAATTCCAGTCATTTCCAGCCAATTTTGACCAATTTTGGCAATTGACGTCACGAGGAAGGAGCTTTCGTGTAATTAAAACTATGTGAGTTTTGGTTTTAATATCCGAGATCCTACTTGCAGGAAGACCCATGCCGGGACTCTGTTCTACTCAGGACCCCAAAAGTGATCCAAGTTGGGACTTGGTTCGATTTGGTACCCCAAAGTTCAGGTGTGTTCAGTTTTCAGCAAAACCAAATCACTCATCTCTAAATAAACAACTATATACAAAAAAAGGTAAGTGTTCCATATTATAAATAAGGATGACAGAGGTGGATTTACACCATACTTGCAACCATACTATATGTGGGTAACCCTTACCCTACCTACTTCTTGGGGAAGTGGATGGGATCTGGGAGGGTCATCTATTCGCCCAGGGAACACCTTGAAATTTGGCAGTCTACTGGACAATCTGGGACAGTATGGCATTATCGCCATCCTGGAAAGATACTGTCTATTTGGCATTTGTAGGATTAAAGTATGCTGGAACCAGCACACTACAATATCAAGGAGCGTGGTAACTTGTACCAATAAGTAAAGAGAGATCATGGAAGTGGCCTCAGTAAATAAAGGGAATAAAGTACTGTCAGTGTTAAGGTTGGCATTTGATAATAGCTAATTAAGATGCTAAGTTGAGTATGAAGCTATGGTAGCACTTGCAAAAAAGTGCTTGACTTTCAACAGTCTTCCCTCATGGAAGACTGTTGAAAGGTGTTACCTATAGCAGCCAATCAGCGTCTAGCTATAATTTTTCACTTTAATTCTATAAAATTATACTTGGAAGCTGATTGGTTGCTATTAGAGCCCAATTAAGATTTGTGGGGCCCCTAGAGCAGCTAACTTGTGAGGGGATCCTATATATAAAATTATTAATTAATTAATTATTTTAATGATGTTATTAAAAAGTGTAACGTGTAAATACTCCCAGCACCACAAATGTGATAAACACACTGTAGTGCCCTCAGTCCACATTATGCCGCACAGGAACCCCAGGTCTAATTATGTCACAAGACCCCCACACTGGTGATGTAGCTATATGGGGTGCACCTTAGCGTGTGGATCCCTGGGGTATCAACTGAGTTGCCCTTTTGTTAATCCATCTTTGGTTGCTATGGGCAACATCTCCACTTATCCTCTTTGGAAGGAATGGTACATCTCCCCCTTTATCACCATCCTTTGGGCATAAGTTGTGACATGTAAAACCAGCAAACAATATGCCAGATATTTGTGTGTAACTCTCGCTTAGGGAAGGGCATTTTTTTATTATTCATATTGTAATAAATTTACTTTTGCTATTTTATTATTGGAATACATAACCCCATTATGTAGAGATGAAGGGTCTGATTTTGAGTCGCACGACAAGACCGTATGTTGCCGCGTCCAGCAACGCATCTATCTGTATCTCTGAGAGACTCTGAGGCTGACGCGTCTCGGAGGTTTCTTCTGCCCTTGATATAATCATTACTGGGTGTCGACTGGGTGAAAACAAAGCTGGGCAAATGCACATAAGCGAACCGTCATGTGGGAATGTAGTGGGCGCAAAGACAGTGTTATGCCATATACTCAGTCATGCGTATGCCGAGCGGATGCCTATTTCAGTCGTATCTCTTGCACTCAGCATGAGGTGGCAATAACAGTGATAATGGCTGCTCTAACGGATGGAGGGCTGGGGGTGATGCAGTCGTAGAGATCCCTTCGGCTCAGGATACGGGTGGATACTTGCACTAGACTTCCATTCGTGGTTAAAGTGTTCCGTGCTATGCAGTTAGCGGCCCGCGGCAAGCCCGAGACTAGCCCCGAGGCAATACTCAATAGGTTAAGCGCTGCCTCTGGACTAGTTGCAGGCTTACTGTGGGCCGCTAATTGAATAATTCCCGGCACATTGACCGGGAGCTAAAGCCACACGGTAAAGCACTCTGAAAATTAAATTACCCACTAAGGGCCGTATTCAATTAGAGACAAAAGCCTTTTTGCGCCTGTTTTTTGGCGAAAATATTGGCTAAAAACTTTTCGCCTGATTCAATTCCATGACGATTTGGAAACTCGATGCATTGAATTTGGCAAAAAAGTTTCTCCAATGAATAGCAGGTGAAAAGAATTGCAAAATCTTTATTTTGGGGTGCAAACGTGGAAAAATGACTCAGAACCCTTGGGACAGCAGCCCAAAGGACAAATCTGCAAACAAAAAAACTATCTAAGAACACCCCAAAAAATACATGCCATTTTTAGGGTGAAAATTTAAAAAGTGGGGGGACAAGCATAAAAACTAGTGAAATAGGCTTCTTGGGGGGCTGCAAGGATGGGTTAGGTGTTTTGGGGATTGCAGGTGCATGCAGCAGGTGGATTTTTCAAGTTTTTTCAAAGTTCACTTTAGAGACATAAAAATATGCTAGCACCCATTTTCAAGTACCCCAAATTTGACTGGACTACTTATTTTCACCAAAAAATACTGCTTAATGCTATTCTTCAACACTTTTACAAAGACGCTAATAGCAAGCAATTTACACAACTTAAGTACCCATAATAGCTTTATTAGGGCTTTTAGTACATATATTGATTTCCTATGTTAGTGCATGTTAGTTTGTACTACAACTTTATTTTCAGGGATAAATTTACTAAGAATCGGGATTGTCCCAATTTGCAAAGTGATTCATCTCTGTGTAATTCGCCTGAACTCGGGTGATTTTTTCCCTTTTCTTCCCCTAAATTTACCAACAGGTGATTTGAGGCTAAACAAGTTTGCAGATGGTGATCTAGGTCGAGAGTCTTGGGTGATTTGTAAGCAAGCTCGAGTAAGTTATGTCACCCGAGATTGCAGTAATTTCTCTCTGCACAACTCTCCCTAGCAAGCAGCCTGCACATATCAGTGAGATATGTGTAAGCTGCTTGTGTTGTACCTGTAAAAAACAGGTTCATGTTTAAAAAAAATGATGTGAAGTCCCCCCCAAAAGACTAACCAGCCCCGGACTTGCTAGCCAGTCCTGGTTCTTAAAATTAAAGGGAAAAAAATGTGTAGGGTTCCACTGTAATTTAAGAACCAGCACCAGGCAAAGGGACAGAGCTGGTTTTAAATATATGGAGAAAAAAATGGCATGAAATTCCCTGTATATTTAAAACCAGCTCTGGACCCTTTCTAGCGGGGGACTGATGCCATAGCCATGGTGCCTTTTCAACATGCTGTAGCGTGTTGTTACAGTGTGTCTGGGGCCCTATTTGGACTACTGCGGAGAACATCGTGGGAGAAAAGGTGAGTATTGGATCTTTTTTTACAGGTACTTCCATTGGATACTTTACGTTGAGAAGGGGATGTGAACATCCGGCAGCAGGTGAGTATGTATGTGTGTGTATGGATCTAATAAATCTTTATTTTCACAGTGTGTGTGTCTTTTTTTACACATTTCTTTACAGGTGAACTACACGTACCAGCGGCCCCTTAAAGCCCTGCATGCTGGTACTTGTGGTTCTCCAAGTACCAGCATGCGAGGGAGGCTTGCTGGGACCTGTAGTTCCACTGTAAAGACAATGTTGATAATTCTATTTTTAACACTACACACATTGTAAGCTTGCAAGCAGGGCCCTCTTACCTCTATGTCTGTCTGTTATTACCCTGTTTTGTTCTATCAATGTTTCCAATTGTAAAGCGCAACGCAATATGCTGCGCTATATAAGAAACTGTTAATAATAATAAAATGATGAACCCACCACCCACCTCACAATGGTGGTGGGGATAGCCCCGGGCTATCAGCCTAGGCCAGGGGTGCCCTGGAGAGGGGGACCCCTTTATTGGAGGGGGAGGGATCCCTGGCCTGGGTTGACTAGTGGTCAGGGATGATGCTGCGACTGGGGTGCCCGGTGGAAGGGCACCCCTTGCTGTGGCATCAGTCCCCCGCTAGAATGAGTCCGGAGCTGGTTTTAAATTTTAGGGGAACCTCATGGCATTTTTTTTCTCCATATATTTAAAACCAGCTCTCTCCCTGATGCCTGGTGCTGGTTCTTAAATTACAGTGGAACCCTGTAATTCTAAGAACCCGGACTGGCTGGCTAGTCTGGGGCTGGTTAGTCTTTTGGGGGGGGGACCTCACATCAATTTTTTTAAACATGAACCCATTTTTTACAGGTACAACACAAGCAGCTTACACATATCTCACTGATATGTGCAGGCTGCTTGCTAGGGAGAGTTGTGCATAGAGAAATCACTGCAATTTCGGGTGACATTACTCACTCGAGCTTCTTACTAATCACTCAAGAATCTCGACCAACATCACCATCGGTAAACTTGTTTAGCCTCAAATCACCTGTTGGTGAATTTGGGGAAAAAAAAAGGGAAAAAATCACCCGAGTTCAGGCGAATTACACCGAGATTAATCAATTTGCAAATCGGGACAATCCCGATTCTTAGTAAATTTAACCCTTAGTAAATTTACCGCTCAGTCTCATATAAGGGGAGAGACGTATCAAGCCTAGGAGAGACATAAAGTATAGAAGTTTCCCAAAGCAACCAATCAGCTTCTAACTGTCATTTCAGAGACTGTGCTGGATAAATGACAATTAGAAGTGGATTGGTGGCTTTAGGCACTTTTGCTCTGTCCAAGATTTGAGACACCTCCCCCACAGACTTATTTCCTGTACATGCCTTTGAAAATATTGTTTTTATGCTCTTATGTCAGTTGCAGCAGAGAGAAATATTTAAATGATGACAAAGGGATATATAAAAACATGTGAAACGATGATCTGGGAATAGATTTTCTGTTGCTCTCTGCTATGGAGAATCCTCCTATTCTCTAAGATATGTTGTTGCCCATTATTTATCAAGCCACATATTAAAAAATTAAAAAATTTTTTACAAAATGACAAAAAAAAGAAAACAGAAAAAAATTGCCAGTCAATTAAAAAAATAAAATAAAAAATAAATAAAAAACACATCTTGATAAGTAATTACCATTTTGTTTTAAACAGGACCCACCTAATTGGAAATAATCACTGTGGGACTGATTCTGAGTTGGAAGCAAAGCAAAAAAGAGCACGTAACTTTGTACCTGGACAAACCATGCTGCAATGAAAGGGGTGCAAATGCATTTGCTATTTTAGCATGCAGTGTAAATACTGGCTGCTCTTGCATGTAGCCCACAATTGCTGAACAGCTTTATGTTTACACTGCAATTTAGATTTGAGTGTAGACATGTCCCCTCCCAAATCTCCACACATTTTACATCTGCCCCACCAGCATTGTTTTACCAAGGTGCAAAGTTACCCTCTCATTTTTGTTTTGCAGCTGCTGTGTCAACAGCAATGCCGACAAGTTTGTAATATTATTTAAAATATTTTAACCGTGTCGGCATTATAAATTTGATAGTAAAGCATCATGTTTAAGTTATAATGCCGACACAGTTAACATGCTTTAAATAAAATTACAACCTCGTCTGCGTTGTCCAGGCAATATAATGCTGCCGACATTTTGACCGTCCAAAGCAAACTCTGTAGACAAATTGCAAGTGTCCCCACCTAATAGGAACCTCCCTAGTGAAAATCTCAGCGCCTGATTCCCTACCGTATGCAACTGCGATTACGCACGCAATCAGACAATTGTTGAGTTCTGCGCATGCATCGCACTGCACGTGCACGAACTAGCTATTGCAATCAGGACCGCAGACCCCCTCGCATATTGATTGACAGAAAGTACCATTTATTGGTGGTGCATAAATTATACACTGCGTGGCCATACGCAGTGTGAGGTCTCATAGCAAGTGCGGCTGTTAGCAATTTCTGAGAAAGGTCAGGGCTTGTGCAAGTGTGCGTGAGGCTGCTATGGTACTCTATGGTGCCGATGGTTTCGCTATTCTGCTAAGTTATACGTGCAATGTAAGGTGGGCGTCCTTATGTAGTGCTGAGTTTGCATTGCGATCGCAATGGATTAGCATGCAATCGCGGTTGAACTGCGTGCGTACGCAATATCGCGATCCATAATGAATCTGGCTCTCATATAGCACTCATCCAAATTATTCTCATCCAGATAAATAATACAATGTGTAATGGGTTCATTGCCAGAGTTCATTACAAACTCATTTTAGTATAGATGTCAACTGCTTGGCAAAACAGATTTAAATAGTGCATGGCTACAGATCCTTATCTTATTGGTTTACCTGTTAATATGACATATAAAATTCGATCTCCACCAAAAGTCCAATTTTTTTATTTTTTTTTGTATGAACGGTTTAAAGATATGCCAACATTACTTCAGGAAAAGATTATAAGTCCAGAACTATGATATTAAAACATGGATTATTAGAGAACAGAACACAGGGACCATTAAATTCTCAAAATAGCAATCTGTTCAACTGACTATAAAAATAAATATTTTTCCTTTCTTTTCACCATTGTACAGCAATCTTGTTTCTGTTTTCTGGTCATTATATATAAATTCTGCTTTTAAAAGTGAAGGGATTTTTTTAAGGGTTATCTAACATTTCAGGATTGGGCAACGTGCATTGGACAAAGGCAGATAAAGCTTAAAGAAACATCTGCTTAGAAGAAAATATACTTATTTATAAGTAGGGTTAATGCTCACTTTAGTCACACAGACAGTCTTGTGTCTTTGTGTATCTGTGCTTGCCAATACACAGTTCCAAAAGTTGGGACGTGGAGCTCTGCAGTGATGAAACGTGAGATGGGGGAGGCACAAGAAACGTGGATTACGGGAGTGAAATATTTCAATCCATTCCTGATCATGGGGGTCTTAGGTAGGGGTGGATTAAGAACGGATGGAGCCCACCTCTCTTGCCGGTGTACGTGTACATTCTGGCACTGTGGCAGTGATTACTGCGAATGAGCAAAGCTCTGAGAAATTGGTGCCGAGAAGGATATGGGTGCACAGTGCACAGTGCACATTGTGGAACCTCCTGGCAGGGCCGGCTCGAGGCGTTCGACCAGTGCAGTCGAACAGGAACACCACCCCATAGAGGGTGCAACCCATCCAGCCATTCACAATTTCAGCGGGACAGTCCCATTTTTGGGGCACTGCCTGGCTGTTCCACCTGCGGGACGAAGTGTCTCGCGGGCAGTCGGGAGGTTGGGCACTTCCGCCACTGCAGCTGTGCGGCAGTGCCTGGCCCGGAGGAGAGGAATGGTGCCAGAAGAGAGCTGGGGCAGCCTAGCTTCTGATGTAGTGCTGGGCTCGCCCCCAGCCTGACATTAACAGGAGGCATGCCATACGGGCACGCCCCAAATAACGTCATTTAAGAGGCATGGCCTATGGTAATTAAGCTACGCCCAAAGCCACGCACGCGAGTAATGGGCATTGATTACCCGTCCTGCACAGGGCACAGCTCCCCCTAGAGCCGGTCCTGCGTCCTGGACCCAGGGCCCTGTGTGCACCTCAAACCCTGCACCCTAAGTATGGGGAAAGAGACCGGCTGGCAATACTGTAAATTAAAGTAAGCAGAGCTTACCGCTGTGTTAGATAAAAACATAACGGCATCTCACAGGAAGTACAGGTAAAATATCACAAAAAGGCAAATGTTTTGCGGCACAACAATGGCCCCTTCCTCAGTGTAATATGATGTACTGGGATGTACAGTAGATGTTGCCAGTCAGAAATGCACTAATATCAAGGTACGTTTCTATATTTTATCTTGTAATATACTGGTTGTTAATGTAATATTTGTTCTTTACATTACGTACGCTGCAATTGAAATTTGGTGTCAAAGTTGTGTTTGCAGGGCACACTAATGGCACGTGTAACTGACAGTGCAAATAAAAGTGCATTACCTAAATGAGCCAGTAAATGTTTGCGTGTTACTTGCATCGTGCTGGAGAATATGATTTTGGAGCAATTTTTGTTCCATTTAAAAGGCCTGGCGCATACCAACGCAGTTTATAAAACTTACACTCCTCTCATCTTGGACCACATTGGTATCGCGTTGAGATCATCTGAGCCTACAGATTTCATTATTTTAAGCACATTTAAATGTTTAAATAAAAGGTATTGCAAAATTAATCTAAATGTCGTAGGGGGTCTGTATCAATATGGCCCAAAAAGAAAGATTTTATATTCTCGCTTCTTGCAGCGATAGAAAATCTTTTACATGCCAATTTATCAATAAAAACATCTATACTGGCTGGCAAAATGCTTGAACTGGAAGCCACTACACATGTGTGGTCCAGGTCACACATGGACACTGTACTGGAAATCGGGGGTATATTTACTATGGTTCGATTTTGTTTTCTGTTCGAATTTGGTTAGAGTTATTATGAAGGGATTTACTAAAGGCCAAATCGAACAGAAAAAGTAATTTAAAATTAAATTGAATTTCTGAAAATCATCAATGTTTTCACATAGAGGACAATAGGATCTCTTCATTTACTAACATTCGATTTGTAAATCAAATGAAAAACTAACTAAAACTCGAACTGCAAATCCCCAAATGAAGAGAACTGCTTCATACATTAGTTTTCAGCATGATCAGTTCAATTTCACACAGATACATGCATACATCTGTGAGATGCATACATGTATCTTACTGTAAAAAGCTTGTAAAGAGTTAATGTTTAAATAAAACATTATGTGGGGTCCCCCCCTAATCACACAACCAGCACCAGACTTTTCATAGCCAGTCCTGGTTGTGTAAGTACAGGGAAAAAATTGCGTAGGGTTCCCCTGTACTTAGCACAACCAGCACCAGGCTCTAATCCGGTCCTGGTTATTGAATTACAGGGGAAAAAATGTGTGGGTTCCCCTGTAATTTCCACAACCAGCACCGGACCCTTTCTAGCGGGGGGGAGGGGGTAATGTCACAGCCAGGGAAACCTTATCACCAGGTTCCCCAGCCCAAACATTACTTCTGACCGCTAGTCAGCCCAGGTCAGGGATCCTTGGGGAGTTGGGGACCCCGCCAATAAAGGGGTCCCCCTCTCCAGGGCACCTGGGGCCTAGGTTAATAGCCTGGGGCTATCCCCGCCACCCGTGGGAGGTGGGTGTGGGTTGATAGTGTAATGGTAGTGTAAGAAAAGATTAGTAAACATTGCCCTTACGAGTTGAACTGCAGATCCCAGCAAGCCTCCCCGCATGCTGATACTTGGAGAACCACAAGTATAAGCATGCGGGGCATTAAGGACCCGCTGGTACCTGTAGTTCCCCTGTAAATACATGTTTAAATAAACACAATACACACACACACAATGACAGTATAGTTTTAATACATACATACACACTCACACATACTCACCTACATTACCTGGACTGTAGGCATCCTTGGTCTTTGCAAAATAAAAAAAATGAGAAAACCTGACCCATGCAACAGGTAACAACCACGATGATTGTTACCTCCTGAATTAAGAGCTCATATGCGGCTTATCCCTTTGTAGGGCCATGTCTGAGCGTTCATTGGCTAAGAGTCAGCCCCCACCTCTCTCGGCCAATGAACGGCTCCCACCATTGAAGTCAATGGTGAGAGCCGCAGGGTTACTAAGGGTGACTCTGTGGCTTTCACCATTGACTCTCAGCCATTCAGTGGCTGAGAGGTGGGAGCTGACCTCTATCAGCCAATGAATGTTCAGATTCGGCCCAACAAAGGGAAAAGCCGCGTCTGAGCTCTTCATTCGGGAGGTAACAACCATCGTGGTTGTTACCTGTTGCGTGGCTCGGGTTTTCCTGTTTTTTTATTTTATTAAAAAGTGCAGAATTGGGGTTTTGGGGTGCAGACGTCCGGAAATCACTCAGCACCCTTGGTAAACCCCAAAGGTAAACTGTGTCAAAAAAAGTTTAAAAAATACTTAAGGACACCCCAAGAAAGCACTTTCATTTTGGGGGCGAAAAAAGCCCGAAGCTGGGGGACAAACTTAAAAACTAGCAAAATAGACTCTAGGGGGGTCCCCAAGTATGCGCCAGGTGTTTTTAAGATTGCAGGTGCTTGCGGCAAGTGGATTTTTTAAGTTTTTTTAAAACTTCACATTAGCAACTTTTAAAAATGCTAGCACCCATTTAAATGTACCCCAAATTTGCTGGGAATACTTATTCTGTTGAAAAAATATTGCTTAATGTCATTCTTCACCACTGCTTTAAAAACGCTAATAGCAAGCTTTTGGGAAAAAAATACCCAGATTAGCTTTATTAGGGGTACTAGAACACCCCTATAGTGATCCCCTATGTTACTGTATCTTTTTTGGGGGGGTCCAGGCACTTTTCCCCATTTCTGACAGGACTTTTTGCCAGTTCCGAATTCGCCGGGTGCCGTTTTCGCCGATTCCTAATTGAATCCGGGGAAAAACAGGGATGCGCGCAATACTTTTCCACAGGTAAAACCAGCGATGTCGGCGGAAAGTCCGGCATGCACAAAGTTTTCTACTTACGCACCTATTTGAATACAGCCCTAAGAAGGGATTTGCTTTTCGATTTTGCATGTTCATGTCTGAATCGAACAGCAAATCCCACTCGAACGTCAAAGCCCCAAATTAATGTTCGTTTTGACACAAATACATGCATACATCAGTGAGATGCATGCATTTACAGTATCTTACTGTAACAAGCTTGTAAAGAGTTAATTTAAAAAAAAATTATGTGGGGTCCCCCCTTAAAACAGAACCAGCCCCGAACTTTTCATAGCCAGTCCTGGTTGTGTAAGTACAGGGAAAACATTGTGTAGGGTTCCCCTGTAATTTCCACAACCAGCACCAGACCCTTTCTAGCGGAGGGGTAATGTCACAGCCAGGGAAAAACCCTATCACTGGGACTCCTAGCCGATAGATTACTGCGCATGCGCACGCCGGAGCCGGCTCCGGCGTGCACACGCACGAGACCCGGCCAGCGACGGTCGATCCTTCGCTACAGGTCTCGCACCAACAGGGGGCGGCTGTTGATTTTGATTGACAGCTCGCCCCGTTTTGGAGGCGGGCAGGGGGGGTGGTTACACAAATGGAGGCGTTCCCGATGGAACGCCTGCCATTTGTGGGAGGCACCACTGACATCACCAGTGATGTCAGTGGAGAGCTTCCTGCTCTGTTACAGCAGGAAGCTCTCTGGGGTTGCGACGGACGAGACCCTACCACAAGGGTCTCATCGCAAGCCCCGATGTTTGCGATGGTCACGACCATCACCTGGCCACTCGCAAAAGCTGTGGGTGGTCACCCACAGCTTAGCGAGCGGCCAGGAGGCCGCAACAACAACAACAAAAAAACGCCCTGATTCAGAGAGAGCGCTCTTCAAGAGCGTCTGGCTCTGAATCAGGTCCTGAGTCCGAAGCTGTGTATGTGCAGTGGCAGTTCTAGGGGTGGGCTAACAGGGCAGTCGCCCGGGGCGCCGGCACCTAGAGGGCGCCACTGAGTCCCCAGAAGGTAAAAATAAATAAATCCCATAATAAAAAAAAAAACTGCACCGGTCCCCCCCCGGGCACCCAGCTCCCTCCCTGCAAAGGCAGCCGAAGCTCACTCCAGAGCTCCGGCTCCCGCATAGAGCACTATGGGAGGGACGTCATGAAATCATAACGTGTCTCCCATAG
The DNA here is from genome assembly GCA_031769625.1 of Taudactylus pleione. Lineage (NCBI taxonomy): Eukaryota > Metazoa > Chordata > Amphibia > Anura > Myobatrachidae > Taudactylus > Taudactylus pleione. Next base: position 5,001,380 of record JAUIMM010000160.1, read on the forward strand.
ATCCGTGGAGCCGGAGCTCACTCCAGAGCTCCGGCTCCAGCAGAGAGCACTATGGGAGGGATGTCATGACGTCTCTCCCATAGATCCGTGGTGGAGCCCTAGGGTAGGGTCTCCCTTGTCGTAAGCCCCGGAGAGCTTCTGGCTCTGTCTGAGCCGGAAGCTCTCCACTGACATCACTAGTGATGTCAGTGGGGCCTCCCCCAAACGGTAGGTGTTCCCATGGGAACGCCTCAGTTCGGGCTGCCACCCCCCCAGCCCGCCTTCCAAACGGGGCGAGCTGTCAATCAACATTGACAGCTTGCCCCCTTTGGATCGAGACCTGCTACGACCGGCGCTGTCGGTCATAGCGGGTCTCACGCATGCGCACGACGGCGATGGCGCCGTCGTGCGCATGCTCTGTGGGGGGCCATCGACCGGGTCTGAATGACCCCCAATGTGTGGCGTAATTTGAATTGGGGATACTGTATTATAAAGGGAATTACTGCGTGTGGCATAATGTGCTATACATGGCATTACTGCATGTGGCATAATGTGTTATACAGGGCATTACTGCATGTGGCATAATGTGTTATAAAAGCCATCACTGCATGTGGCATAATGTGTTATACAGGGCATTACTGCGTGTGGCATAATGTGTTATAAAGGACATTACTGCGTGTGTCATAATGTGTTATACAGGGCATTACTGCATGTGGCATAATGTGTTATACAGGGCATTACTGCTTGTGGCATAATGTGTTATAAAGGTCATTACTGCATGTGGCATAATGTGCTATACAGGGCATTACTGTGTGTGGCTTAATGTGTTATACAGGGCATTACTGCGTGTGGCATAATGTGTTTATAAAGGACATTACTGCATGTGGCATAATGTGTTATACAGGGCATTACTGCGTGTGGCATAATTTGTTTATACAGGGCATTACTGCATGTGGCATAATGTGTTATACAGGGCATTACTGCATGTGGCATAATGTGTTATAAAGGGCATTACTGTGTAAGACATACTGTGTAAGGCGCATTACTGCACATGGCAATTATTCGCCACTAGGGGAGAGCTTGGGGGAAGCCCAGCACCTTCATAAGTGCTGGGCACGCCCCACAGTTTAATGAATTGGGGGTGTTCCGCAAGGATACGCCCCCTTTCCGGAAGCACTTGTGCTTTCAGCGCGTGCAGAGGAATGTAATCTGCAAAAAGTTGTTGTTGTTTTTTTATTTTTTTTGAGGGGGGGGGGCGCAACTGTGAACTTTCGCCCTGAGCTCCACAATGTCTACAACCGGCCCTGTGTATGTGTAAGCAGTTGCGGACAGCTGCGATGGTTCAGGTTGGCACCTCAGTGTAAGTCCCGGCCACTGTTGCATTAGCATATCTTTACATATCCACAACTGCAACTGCAGCATTAGCTTACAGCTTTGAATTAAGCTCTTAGAACCATCAATTTGCCAGCGCTAAACAGAGAATACTTCTCATTCATATCAGTCCTGCCATATTGAATCTTACAGTCTAAATTCCCTAATATGCAAGTACACAAGCACACAGGAAGCAGTCGAAGCCGACGGACGAAATCCCGACCGCCGGCTTCCCATCTGTCTAATCCTGGCAAGGTACTAATGACAGGCGTCGAAATCCCAACACCTGTCATTAGACCTACAATATGCCGGGAGCCCAACACGCGGGGGGCGAGGGTTAGGTTAGGGGCTCCCGGGGGGGACTTAGGGTTAGGGACCCCCCTGGGAGGGTTAGGATTAGCCTAGGGGGAGGGAGGGTTAGGGTTAGGCACCCCTGGGGCAGGTTAGGGTTAGGAGCCCCCCGGGAGACTTAAGGTTAGGCTGCGGGGAAGGGGGGGTTAGGTTTAGGCATTTAGAGGGGGGTTAGGGTTAGGCACTTGGGGGGAGGTTACAGTTAGGCACCCCTAAGGGAGGGTTAGGGTTAGAGGGGGGAATTAGGTTAGCGATACTTGCCAAAAAGGACGATCATGATTTTCAACTCTGCCGGTCTGTCGCTGTCGGGATTAGCTGCGGCCAGCGGTAAATCATACCTATTCCATGCACATACAGGTTAGTTTTGTCAAAACCCTATTATCCCACCATTATTGTTTTAGAATGTTGGGGGGAAATTAGAGTACCAGAGGAAATCCAGTCAGCCATTGGGGAGAATGTGCAAACTCCACACAGATAGGGCCCTGGTCAGATATTGAACTCATGACCTCAGTGCCACGAGGCAATAAGGCTAACCATCGTGCCACATTTTTTTGTGATTTTGCTTGATTTAAAAAAAGGTGCTGTCTGCTTTTTTGTAGGATGAGCAGCCCATCGATAGTTGCAGGATGAATGAACTCATTATATTTGTCTTTGCATCAGAAGATTATGTAACTATACTAGTATGGTATATGTAATATGTTACAAGTGCTGCCCATAAACTGGAATTTTCACTGACGGAGTAGAAGGATATATGATTCATTCAACACATTTTGCAATCCATGTGCAGGTTAATTAGTGTAATTGACAGTAATTATCTCACTCAGACAGGAACCTGGGGTCATATGAGGAAAGAGGTTGAAAAACTCAGTCCCAACTTCCATGATTTCTACCTTAGGTATAATTTCCATTCCTGTGACTGTAACATTAATCAGATATTTACAATACACATCTGCTGTACTCCGAAGAATGAGCACTTTCCACAATACTTTGCAGCAGTCATTTATTTTATATCTACCAGAGAGAGGCAAATCTATCTGATTAATACCCATTTGCCACCAAAAACCCGGGTCTGACCTAGGTTTTCGGACCTGGTTCCAACCCAGGTCAGACCCAGATCAGACCCCGTTTACACTGCACCTTTGATCTGGGTTATTCCAGGGTCAGCCCCATTTCACACTGAACCCGGGTCTGCCCTGCTAAATTTGTGCGATCATAAAAAGTTGGAGGTGACTGCTTTACAGCCACCAATCAGCTCATTTTAGGCGTGACCCCGGTCGGATAACCCGGGTCGCGCCATTTACACTGCACCATTACTCAGGTCCATCCTGGGGTGGATGATCCCCAGGTCACTTGACCCAGGTTATTTTTCAGGGACCCTTTTCCACTGAGCCGCTACCCAGGAAGACCCAGCAATAACCTGGGTTATTGCAGCAGTGGAAAAGGGCTATTATTCTGAATTCCACACAACTTAGGGGAACCTAGAGGAGAATATTACTCAAAGTAGAGTATCACAACTAGGGATTCCAATCACAAAATCATTTTGTAATCCCGTGATTTCAGGATTACAGGGCTTCAATCTTGGGATGTTTATAATTTTGGCAAAAAATGTCCAGGATCCAAGATGTTGGTATTGGAATCCCTAACTGGAACACAGCAGTACTACTCTCTACCATTGTACACACGGGGGCCAGCACTACAGTGGTAATCGGATTAGCACCCCACAGCCGTACTTCTCCTTGTACCAATGAAAACTATCTCAGCATGCCCATCTAGTTATTTACTTTACACAGAGTACTATTCATTGGGGCTGTTTTTACAAAAGCAAATTCCCTTCTCAGTCACAGGTACATTCAGCGTAACCCTTTCAATTATTTAAACTTTAGTGTAAATGGCATTGCCCTAGCAAATTGGCAGGAGGGTCATTTTAATTTTCTCCATTTCCAAATCCAAGCGCAATTTGCTGAGTTTTGTGACGAATAAGCTTAAATTCAGCAAAAATATTGGGATCAGGAGCAAATTTACTAAAGGTCGATTTTAATCAATCTAAATCGATCAAATGTTTCTGGGGCTAAATCATGCAGTTACTAACAGACAATTTTTGATTTTGTTTTCTTAAGTGTTAGTAAATGTGTGATTTAGCCCCAGATACACAACAGCGATGTCGATGGATTAAAATCGACCTTTGGTAAATTTACCCCCTAGAAGTTCATATAACCCTAAGAACAACATGAATCAAAAAACATTGCTCTGAAAAATTATTTGCTGTTAATTTATCACCAACTTTTCTTACATGAGTAGAATATAATTACCAAGGGAATAGAGGTTGCAACTATTGCTGGGTGCCTCACACCTATGAGGCCCAAGGGACGCGAAGCCACCTCATGCCCACCGTATCTGTCGCCTACAACTGACGAGCAAAGAGAACGTGGTAGCCGGCTCCTTTCTGCAGCTTATTCATGTAGATACAGTCACAATTAGTAAGCCAGCAAAATGTTTCTTTTCTTGCTGTTAATCAAATATTTGTACAATAAACTGTATGAATAATTAGATCATTTAAGGGAGTTAGTTCCTTGTTCAGTGTCAGCTCCAAAATGATGCAAATTCTGTGCAGCAAAACAAGCCCAAAACTGACAGCCGACAATGTAGGAAGTGTTAGATATACAGACGGTGTGTGTTTAATTAATGTGGCAAAAACACTGAACTCACCAGTCTGTATAATTAGTGTCACTAGAGGTGCGGCTGTTACATTCATATTATAAAACATAATTCCAGTGAGCGACACAAAAAAATAAAAGAACAATAATCACTAGGTGTATGACAATGCTGTCCTCCCATAGGCATATTTACAATGGGTGCAAGGTGTGCCCAGGGAGAGCCCCCCCACCGCACTCCCTGCACCCAGAGTATACACACCTTGTGTCGGCAAGTGGGTCCCGCCTCTTGCGCAGTGCCATCTTCACAGTCACATCTTCGGTAAGATGGCACCGCGCATTGAGAGCAAATACTCAATGCCAGAGTTTTTGCTCTCTTGTGTGCATGCCCCATCTTCCCGAAGTTACTGGGAAGATGGCACTGCGCAAGAGGAAGGAGCCCTTTGCCGGCACAAACCCCCCACCTCCCCATAACGCTTCTTACCCGGAGTGTATTTGGAGTGTTTGCACTGATCGCCGCCCCCCCATTGCCCCATTCGACTTTACATGTCGATAATATGACTACATGCCGCTTTAGTTAGGTCAGCTTTAATGTGAGATTTCTTCATAATAAAAACATTACTGACCGATACAGGGTTGGGTACGGGATGCTGGCACTTGGGATCCCAGTGGTCAGAATCTCGATGTTGGCATCCCAACAGGGTTAGCATTACGACACTTGTTGGTCGGTATGCTGACCCTCCCCTTCTCCCTACCCTAACCCTCCCCCCCTGTATCTGACCCTATCCTCCCCCCTAACCATTACCCCTTTAGTGCTTAAACCTAACCTCCCCCTCCCCGGTACCTGAACCTAACCTTCCCACATTAGCAGGGCCAGCTCCAGGGGTGGAGCACCCTGTGCCGGCCCTTGAGAAGGCGCCTTTACATTGTGCTCGGTGACCAAATTTGGGGGTGTGGCCTAATTACCATAGGCTACGCCCCCTATGTGACTCCAAATAACGTCAGGCTGGGGGTAAAGCCCAGCACTCCGTCACTGGCTGGGCTTCCCCCAGCCCTCTCTCGTCAGTGAATGGTTGCTGCGTGCATGTGCGTGGCATCCATTCACACTCCGGGGGTCCGGCAGCAACGCACCACCACCCCAACTTCACGATTTGACCACCCACGGGCCACTTCGGCCCGCGGGTGGAACAGCGGGACAGCACTGTCCCTCTGAAATTGGGATTCTGGGGAGGGGTGCGCCCTCTACGGGTGGTGCCCCTGTGCAACCGCACTGGTCGAACACCCCTAGAGCCGACCCTGCCCTTTAGTGCCTAATCATAACCCTCTCCATAGTGTCTATCCCTAACCCCTAAACCTAACCCTAACCCTCCCCCCAACCCCACTACTTACCATCGGTAGCCCGGCGGTCGGGATTCTGGCGCCGGGATGCTTACATTACTGGCGCTGAAATCCTGACGCCGGTAAAGTAAGCATCGGTATTCTGACCACCAAAATGCCAAACGTATCCCCAGATGCTATACAACACACATTTCTTATCAGAATTGTCTTAGTAAACAAGCAAACTCCCCAAGCTGAGGTTCTCGAGGTGGTGCATCAGAATCGGTCACATTTATCTCCTCCGTAACTTCTGTAGGCAGGATTTGGGGCACCTCTGCGACCAGCAGATCGTCCGCCGCCATCTTCTTTTTAAGGTGTCTTTTGACATCAACGAATCTTTATCTCCAAGATAAACCACAGGACTAATAAAAGGTTCTTAATATCATAATATCTCCAAATTACTACTGCTATGTAGTTTCTTCCAAGTAGTTATACTACCCATATTCCCTTTGTACATTCTGTGTATTATCATGGACATCAGTCTATCATTAGTTTATGCACATGATGCCTGCATGCTTGATACTTGCTGTCTCTATATAACACACTGATTAGGATAGAGACCATGCAGAAACTAATTCACAGTCGGGTGACTTTGGACCTTATTGCAGGAGAAAAAAGGTAAGGTATCTTGGTGCGGGGCGCAATAAGTAATATATAACATTTATTGGATATACAGTAAAATGTAGACCATAGAAAGATAAAATGCAGCGAGATATTTAAAAAACAAAGAAAAAACAATTTGTCCAGAAGTGAGAAAAGTGGATAAAATAATTTTATAACCGTCCCAACTATGGCCCTGATTTAGATGATTCAGATGTGGACAAAAATGACCAGAGGCATCACCAGGTCTGGTGACACCCGGTGTGCACTCTGGATACCCCCTGCGCCAAGGGTGTTTCTTTTGAGGATGGGGCCCATGTGCAGTCTCCAACACAGGCCCCCACCTCTCATCCCGGTGGCCAGCAGAGCACTGAGCTGTGCGCAGCCAGTGCCGGAGTTATAGACTCTGGGCACTAGAGTGTGCCCAGAGTCTATAGTGTATGCACAGGTCACCCTTTACTGCACATGCGCAAACGGTAGGAAAATGGCCGCCGTGGCCATTTTTCAGTCGTTTTACAGTGCCGGAGCCCCACACCGATGTGGGGCTCCGAAGAGGTAAGTAATATTACGGGTGCAGGGTGTGCGGTGCGGGGCCCCCCTGGACCAAGGGGCCCATGTACCCATTATAGATACGCCCCTGCCCTGTGCACTGGAGATGCGCCCGTCTGAAAAGGGGGGTGGCCTAAATAAAGAGTGCATGGCCTTGCAGGGGATCCTGATAACATCACTCCGGGGGCAGCCCAGTATACCAGAGATGCTGGACTGCTCCCCCGGAGACTGGGCAGTCTGAACTGTCGGCTCCTCTTCTATGACAGGAGTCAGGTGCTGCAGTAGATTGTCACACTGCTGCACCTAACCCACAGTTGGTGACCTTTAGCTCCCTCCTTCCAGGAGGGAGCTGTCGATCGTCCTCAGCAGGGGAGCGTGTTGCATCAAATGGGGGCGTGGCCCAGAACATGACGTGTCAACGGGGGTGGAGCATGGGCGTGGCAGCGCGATCGCATCATCACAGCCCATCCACAAATGAAGTACTATATTGTACTATTATGATTGTTAATGACCCCTATTGCTGTGCTAAAACATAGCTTTTATTCCTAACTTAAAATGAAATCGTCAAAATATTAAAGTTTTATTATTTATTTATTTATTTATTTGTATTATCTGTATTATTTTTATTATTATTTCCTGTATTATATTAAAAATGAATTATGTGAAAAGTGCTTTAAAATATATCCACCACCAATCTCTTCTATCATCGATTTAATTACTTTGACTGTTGTGCACAATATATCCCAATACTTGGGTGTTACAGTCTCCCAAGGGTGTCGTGTGACTATCGGACCTTCATGTTTATCTTTCACCACCTTATAGCTTGAAATGCATATTGTATCCCCTTCTCAAACACGTATTACCAAATTCAAATAGTAGTCTCCGTACCAATGTGTGTGTGTATTTCAATGATATGAGAGAGTACAACTCTTATTATTATTCAAATATATTCAATTACCCAGTAGTTTAAATGCTTGGTTGTTAGCCTATTCATTTACACCTCAAATTAATATATTGTCAGGAGCTAATTGCTGGATAACAGAGCCCACCGCTCTAACATTATATTTAGGAATTATAACAAATCCCTATTAGAGATATGTCCATTTAATATTCTTAATCACAAAAAGTGAGTTACTCTATTTATATTATAATGTGAGCGTGCTCTCATAACAAAATTATATCACAATCCATTAAGGCTCTATGCTTGTGAGGATCACATTCTTTCCTGCAGCTTGATTAGTTACTTGGTATACAATGTTGCCTTTCTCATCACTGGATCGGTATGAAATACTGCCGGACCTCTGGCCGATAGTTTGAATCCCGGCAGCGGCAGCCCGACAGAAGCAAAGTTCCCCGCAGCAGAAGCCCGACAGCGTTGGAAATCCCGAATGTCCTAAAGGTAAGTAAAAACTAACCTAACCTAACCCTCCTTAGGGGTGCCTAACCCTAACCTCCCCCCAAGTGCCTAATCCTAATCCTCCCTCTAAGTGCCTAACGCTAACCCCCCTCTTCCCCGCTGCCTAAACCTAAGTCCCCTGGGGGGGTGCCTAACCCTAAGTCCCCCCCGGGGATACCTAACCCTCCCTCCCCCTAGCCTAACCCTAACCCTCCCGGTGGGGTGCCTAACCCTAAGTCCCTCCCTGGTGCCCTAAACCTAACCCTCCCCCCCGCGGCTGTCCGCTCACGGCGCCCCGGCATCCCTTCGATCGGGATGCCGGGCGCCTGTCTCCCGGCGTCAGGAAAATGACAGGCGTCTAGATATAGACGCCTGTCATTTAACCCTTGCCGGGATAAAGCAGTCGGGAAGCCGGCTGTCAGGATTAAGACAGCCGGTTTCCCGATTGCATCCCCTCATCACACGTATCTTTTTAAATCACTCTGCAATTGAGGATCTCCGTAACACTGCATTAACACTCATACAGATTCCTTTTCTCCCTCCAATATTTGGAGCACTCATTGGTATGCATAGAAATTATTATCACGTACAACTCTGATTTCATTTGCGAATAGGCAGCTATAGTTACTGGATTGGTGTATTCTTTTCTGATTTTTCACACAACACACATGTAGGAAACAATATTAGAGAATTCCCTTCATCATATTCATTGGGAAATTGTTTTTTTGTAGGGTATAGTTAGATATATTCATATTTAATACAAGGGCAGATGTCTCCCTTCTCATTCATATGTAACCGAGTATCTGTGATCACCAGTGCCTAATGTTCTGATCCTAGCATCTCACAGACACCCATTCATATAATTTACATGATTGTATCATTGGTGGTTATCAGTTATTAAAATAATATAACATAGTGCACACTTGGGCGGAGTGCACCACGAGTCCTGACGCGCGTTTCGCCCTTTAGCTTAATCGTAGGAACAAACAAACAGTTTGTTCCTACGATTAATACAGAAAATCAGGGATAGGATGAGTGGTGTATCTATAATGGATGCAGGGTGTGTGCAGTGCACCCATGTTCTTTAATACTTACCTCTCCGTAGCCCCTATTGGAAGCGGCAGCAGTGCCTGCAACCTGCACATGCACAGTAGAAAAATCATCGGAAAGATAACTGTTGCGCTATTTTCCCAGTGACCTGTGCATGTGCAGTAGACTTTGACACAGCGCCAGTCTACTCACTTGTGCAGCTGGCTAGAGAGGAGGGGGTCCAGACTTAGCCTGCGCAAGGGCCCCATCCTCACTTGATACGCTCCTGGATGGGGATCCTTGTCATTCCATGTATGCACCCTGGAAACTTGGCAAAAAAAACCATGTACACATCACACTACTACACCTTACTGGGTCCAGTCATGAATGGCAGTTCTCTTCCATAGGAATGCTTTGGAGCACTCTGATTGGTCAGAGCACAACTGTTTCCAAGTCCCAACCAATCAACACCTTTTCTCTCTCTATTTTACATACTTAAATGTTGCAGCTATTTTCAGGGGATTTCCTGCAAAATTAGCTTTATAAATATCCCCTTTCAGTTTTACACTGTTGAATCTTTTTCACACTTTTTTTTCTTTCTTCCTGTTTTTCTTCTCTTTTCTTCTTCACTCTCCTGTTCCCTGTTTTCTGTCTCCTTTCCATTACTTTTTCTCTCCTCCTTTCTCTCCCACTTTTGCATATTTTCCTCGTATGTAAAGTCTTACACTATAAATTCCATCTTTTTTTTCTGTCTCATATTTATATTTTTACTCTAATTTTTTCACACATTCGACAGGATGCATGAGGTATCGCATTGGGGTTACGATGCATCCCACCACCCTTCACATGCATGCCGATGTTAATTACGCCGGCATGCATGAAGAAAATCACAAAAGACAGCGCTCTCTAGGGCAGAACTGTCCTTTACGACCCAGAAGTCCATCTGGTATCTGCCATCAGAAGATGGCGTTACCCACCGCATCCAAGCCCTGGAGTGCATTGCATTCTGGGATGTGGTGCGTATGAGAAATGCGGTCAAACCTGCATTTTCGGGGTTTGGTCGCAATTCTCCCTTTGCTGCATCCCGCCCATATTCTCTTTCTTTCATCTTCTAACTTTCTCTCCCTCTTTACTCTCCAGTTTTCCTCTTTTCCTTTCTTTTTCATTCTCCTATTGAAACGTGTCTCTATCTCTTTTTCACCCTCCTTTTCAGTCTTGTTTTCTCTCCATCTGGCTATGTCTGTACCGTCCCAGTTGCCTTCTCATAGCCTATCACTGAGACTGAAGCTACAGTACCTGCACACAATACAATTATTGGGCCTATTTGCCAAGAATCAGGTGATCGGCCTGATTTATTGTATAGTGTGTATGAACGATCGTTTCTTCGTTTCACCAATAATTACATAGGAATCATCCACAAACGCATTCCTTCCATTCTCCAATCTGTGGGTCAAGTCCGAAAATCTTGGTCTCAATTTCCCGATATCATGCAGTGTGTGCGCATTCTCAGTAATCGGCTCATATTTACTATGCTCTCCTGTCACTATGTCATCCTTGTGGGCGGACATATGCAAATCAGAGTGGTGTGGTGGAGAATCAGTAGCTTCTAATGAAATCTTGCATAATGTGTAGAACAGATATTGGGGCTTTCAATTTGCTGAAAAATCACCGTGTTTGTCGTCCCGATCAAACAAAAATCGGACAGTGTGTAGCTAGCTTTAGCCTGTTATTGTGTGTTCTGTATTCCGCACTTGTAAAACAATGCGGAACATAACTCCTAATAGACAACCTAGGGAGAACAAAAGTGATAGGGGAAATGTAGCGCAGAACAGTTTTCTAACATCTCTTTGCTGTTTATTAATTAGAACAATGGTTGCATGTTATAGCTGATTCCGTTATCCCAAACAGGTACCAAGTTCCGCCTAACCTGGGAAGAAAATCCATAGTGATGCCACATGGTGACAGTGCTGGGATTTCATGCAGTCACACGGTGGCATTTCCAGAAAAATCTGCACTGAATAAAATATCAGGGCTTCCTTCTCTAATCATTGTTTTAGACTCAATCGTCTTCTAGTATCACTGATATAGAGCATAATTATCAGAATACAGTACAGACGTTGAACAAAAATAAAAATAAAAATAAATTTTCTCTTTGAATTAAATGAAAAGCCGCGTTTTATCAATTTATTTATTGAAATATATATTTGTTACAATTATGTACTCCAAAATAGCAAGATCTTAAAATACATTTATTAATGTAAATGGGAAATGTTCAAGCTAACTAATTAAATAAAACATAAAGCCAGATTAGCCAGTCTAATATTAATTATCTGATTGTTTGCAATCATCTGGTGTGAGGTCTGTGGTACCAGCATTCTGCCACTATAATAAAGGTACAGATTGAGTCTCCCATATCCAAGATGCTTGGGACCAAGATATTTTGGATATCGGAATATTCCGTATGTTGGAATATTTGCATACCATAATGATATATCTTGGGAATGGGACCCAAATCCAGAGCCGTAACTAGACTTTTTGGTGCCCTGTGCCAGAGAGAGCATTGGCACGTGCCTCCCCTATTTTTAAATAGGGACATAAGATAGTGCACCTGAAAAAGGACCTCATGGGGAAGGGCCAGGGAAGAGATAGGAGAGGCCAGGAGTTGCCGAGGATAAAAGAAGAGGAAGCTACAAGCAAGAATGATAATAAACAGAAATTTGACAGGCCAAAACAGAGCCCCCTGACCTGCGGTGCCCTGTGCGATGGCATAGGTCGCACCACCCTAGCTACAGCCCTGCCTAAATATAAGCACAGAATGCATTCATGTATTATATACACCTTATACACAATGCCTACAGGTAATTTTATACAATATTTTTTATAATTTTGTGGCTCAAACAAAGTTTGTGCACATACATGAAATTAATTTATGTTTCATATACACCTTATACACAGAGCCTGAAGTTAAGTTATACTTTATTTTTAATAATTTTGTGCCTTGAACCATCAGAAAGCATAGGTTTCACTATCTCAGTCATGTTAAAAAAAAATTCGTATTTCAGAATATCTGGATATGGGAGACTGGCTCTTAGTGGTGACTAAATACAAAAATATCTATTATATGTAGTGTGAGCTGTGCTCTTGCTATATTCAGTTATTAGTGCTATAGCTTATTTCCAGTACCCCAAAAGGGACAGCATGCATATATCTCTTACCAGGGTTGGACTGGCCCACAGGGGTACAGGGGAAATCCCCGGTGGGCCCCTCTGCCTGTGGGCCCAGCTCCCTCCTCTAGGTGTCAGGTTTCGGACCTCAAATTATGGATTGTTACTCTACTAAATGGTCAGTCATGTGGTGGAGCAGGACCACTGATCAACATGGAGGCTTGGTTTCCTTCAATAGAAACTACACCAAGATTTGTCTAATGGTGATCCATTAATCTGTGGTGGCTGGTTTCACCCCCACTGGTGGAGGACCACTCCCCTTGAGCATGGGCTCCTAGAACTGCATTCTTCCGGTGGACCCTTCTCGTCCCAGTCCTACACTTTCTCTTACCCCTTAAATTGTTTATAGCTCCTAGATCTATTGCGGTTATTTACACTGATGTCATTTGGTTATATCATGAGTCTTTTTCTACAGTCATTTATGGGATACTATTCCTACAATCACTATTTTAGTTTGTGTCTCAGATACAGTCTGATTTAATAAAACCATCAGGGAAAGAGTATTGTGTGAAGCCCCATTCACTCTTCATGCTACACCATCTATTATGTCCAAGCGGTCAGTAGTAATATTTATGTGATACCCTGCAGTTGTGAGGTACCGTATCTCTTAACCTTTGTCCCAATTCAGATGCGGCTATTGAAGGCACAGGAGCCGCAAGCTGTCGGAAGCTGCACACCCCCAGGATGCTCTAGGGCGGTACAGAGAGAGAAGGGGCACAAAGAGACAAGAGAAAGCCCAGGAAGGGAAGAGAGGAGCGATGAGCCATGTAAAGCTGGCCACACATCTAAAGATTATCTGTCCAACCAGTCAACTAGCTGATTGGTTGGAATGAAAATCTGGTAACGTATGGGAGTAACTGATGATCAGCAATTTGCTCCTAAATGCCAGAAAACAGATGAAAATGGTCGTCAGACAAGTTTGTTTAATGTTTGATCTAAACAATTTGTTCAAACAACAGTTTTTGTCCATTTTCCGGCGTTTGGGAGCAAATTGCTGATCATCAGTTACTCCCATACATTACCAGATTTTCATTCCAACCAATCAACTAGTTGGCTGGTTGGACAGATAATCTTTAGCTGTGTGGCCAGCCAGCTGTGATAGACATTGCTACTATGAATCTTTATAACAGTGCTGCAACTTACAGTTATAGAGCTAAGACCCCATCGGAGCGCACAGGGACCCAAGTACAGCCAGGATTGCCACTATCCAAACACTGAGAAAGTACCCATAATTTGCAGACATTTTAGTTAGGTTAAATGATCCCTTATTTATAGCACAATCTTATTTAAACACTGATATACATAAGTCTGAAGGAAATCTTTTTATTACTGACCATTCTGTAAAGGTGCCCATACATGGTGCGATATAGCTGACGATCCAATGGGGGGGGGTGTCGTGCCCCCTCCTCTCAGTCTGGCGGCCGGCTGCGCACTAAGCACAGCTCTTCCAGTGCCGCCCTGATAGACTCTGGGCACTATAGTGTGCCCAGAGTCTGTCGTGCATGCACAGGTCACCGGCCGCAGCGGCCATTTTCCAGGCGTTTTTACAGCGCTGACTCCGGCGCTGATGTGGGACTCCGGAAAAGTAAGTATAATATGGGTGCAAGGTGTGTGGTGCGGGCCCCCCCCTGGACCCAGGGGCCCGTGTTCACCACACACCCTGCACCCATTATAAATACACCCCTGTTTGTAGTATTGTTATATTTTTTAGAGTTAAGTGTTATTTATGCAAATGTAATATTGCTTTGTTGATTTCAGTATTGCTGCTTTGGAGAGATTGATCAGGAACAAACTGCTCATATACTGCATAATGTTGTGTGTAATGAAGGCTACATTGCAAATCTTAGGTAATGCTTCCATTTAAACTGATTTACCACTTGAATCCCAATACACCATTTTCAGTACCCCTTTAAGTAAAGTGACACATTCTAATGTGCCTCTAGGGTTATCATTACGAATAAAAATAGGACAATAGTTGCCTACACTTTATCTCTATTCGTCTGTGTTTGGTTGGGGAACCCTTGCCTCTCTGCTGGGGCATGGTATGAGCCTAGAGTTGCTGCTGAAGGTAGAAGTGAGAAGATGGCTTCATCGCTGAGGTAACTCCAAATTACACCTGCACAGCACCATCTGTACCCTCACCTTTACGGGTATCACATATACAGCTCAATGGCTGCAGTGAGAAAATGATTATTATTATTTCTATCACTTATTTATATGGCGCCACAAGTGTTCCGCAGCGCCTTACAAAGTACGGCAAAAATTATAAAAATGAAAATGATGTCAGTCGCATATGATTAGGATACGTCTTTCTGCAGGTGTACCTTTGATGTTTTCAGGCAAGTATTTCTCCACTATCCCTAACCCTAATCCCAAGGGCCATAACTAGGGCTGCGCGGCCGGTTCCACCACACTCTGTGGGTGGCACCGTTATTGCCTCATGGCCCTAAATTCTGGCTAGCAGGGTGCCAGGAATGGCACTCTGCAGGCAGTATTGCTTAGTTAGTGCCGCCTGTAACATCCTTTGGATGCTACTGGCAGGCATCCAGCCATGTGTACAGCTGCCCGGAGTGTCTTGAAGAGCACTGCTGCACTTCTGGGTGCTGGCTGCCCTGCCCCCTATCCGCAACATTATGCGCAAAGGGGCTGGGCCGGCGCAAGGCACAGGTAAGCCCTGTTACAGCCCTGCTAATCCCTATCCCTCCCTCTAGTGCCTAACCCTAACCCCTCTGCAGCATAACCTTAATTTTGTCCTTCTGACAACGGCAACACTTATGGTAGGTACACACATCAGACAATGGGGCCCATTTATCAAAGTGCATTTGAGGTAAATTCCCCGAAAACACCTGTTTTCGGGGGTTTACCTCATATACTAAGTATCCCCCGAATGTATGAAAGAGGGACCGCAGCAGGTATCTCTGATACCTGCTGCGATCCCTCCATTGCCGCCGGCAGCCGCCTCCCCCATAGGTTTCTATGGGGGATGCGATGCTGCCAAATGTATCAATATCGGGAATGCGAAGCATTCCCGATATTGACCCCAGCAGCTAACGCCGTCTGAAGATAGCGTTAGCCGCTGTGTCCTATGGGCACTCATCGCATTTCAGCCGGCGGAGGGATCTTCCAGATCCCTCCGCCGGAAATGGGCCCCGCTCATGTGCAGTCCGCGGGACTGCGCATGCGCAGTAGCCCGGAATGCGCTCCGGCCACATCGCAGGGACGGGCTCTTTTCGGAGCCCGTCTCCCTGCATGTGCCGTGTCATACATTCGGCCGGTATGATCGCATTTTGCAATGCGATCATGGGCGGTACTGCATGCCCTGATCGCATTGCAAAATGCGATCCTTAATAAATGGGCCCCAATATGTTGTACGACAGCATACAGCTGAATGCGGCCATGAACTATATTCCACGTGATCGTGCACTATATCATTCAGTGCTTATAGCCGACCAATACCTCATCCCATCGGTCGTGCCATCGGCCAAGGTATACATCGTTCTGATGTGTACCCGGCCTTAGGTAGTATGTTAGATTTATTAAGTATTCTGCTTAGTTAAATAAGTAAATTAACTTTAATTTAATTAGATTTAAAAAAAAAAAAATAATAATATATATAAATATATATATATATATATATATTAAAACAATGTGAATTTATTATGGGAAGTTGTACTATACTATGAAATAACCTTTCCTATGTAACATGCCTAATACAAATGAGACATCTGCTGCTTTTTATAATAGTGCATGTGGTATTGTAGCTAATGTACAACTGGTAATATTGTATTTAAATAATATGTCGTATATGTATAAATATAATTGTGCAGGAATGTCTCTTTTTCTGTGGAGTTTTAATAAGTGCCCTAAAAACCAGGCATCATTTTAAAAGAATGATTTAAATGAAGCAACATAAGGAAAAGCTGTTTTTTGACAGCTATTTAATATTGTAAGCATCCCGGTGTGTTTTATTTAGGATATAATTAAGTGCTGTTATGCAAGTAACATTGCCACTGACGCTTCATGGCCTGTCAACACTTCCATTGAGGGCTGGGAGTAAGACTTGATATGCTGACAGAAAAGAAAAATTTAAGACATAAGTTGAAAAACAACCTGTTCGCACGTCATTTTTTGCTGAGTATTTTTTTCCAGTATGTGCAGAACAGTGATGGTTTTCTTTATATAAAGCCTGACTGACATTGGCAGACATTAATGGAGCCACCTGCATCTATCTATACTACTGTGTATCACTGGGCATCTAATTGCATGTGTGTGTGTTTATAACTATACATCTCTGGGCGGAATTCAATTGTATTCGCGGGCCGCTATGCAATTGTCCAAAATTTTCGCGCTGATCGCACCCATAGAGGTCAGGATTAGCCGCGTAAAGCAGCTAAACCCGACCAAAGTGCTGGGCACGATCGCGAAAAGTGATGTTTGGGCGCCCAAACATGTCACTTTTCGCACATTTCAGCTCTCATCCCCCAGGGGCTGCGAGCTGAAATGTAGCGCTGGCAGCTGATCGTGCCCGACAGGAGCAAGAATTGAATAGCTCTGTCGGGCGCGATAGGGGCTAGAAAGAATTGAATTCCGCCCTCTGAGTGTAATATTATCTGTGTGTGCTTAATACTATGTATGCCTTATAGTATCTATGCATGTGTTTCTGTATGTCTGTGCATTAGCTAGCTGCCGAACAGCACTGAGGTACTGAGTTGGCTTCCCAGCTAGGGCTTGTATGTGTGTAGTTTGTGTTGTCTCTCCGTGTTTGCGTGTGGCTTCCTTCCAGTGCTCCAGTTTCCACACACGTTTCAAAAATATGCTAGCAGGTTAATTGACTTCTGACAAAAAAGTTGATACTAAGGTATATACATAGGCGTAACTACCATAGGTGCAAGGGGGGCAGTTGCTATGGGGCCCAGAGCTGAGGAGGCCCAATTTCCTTGTCAAAGTTACATGTGTTATATATATATATGTTTCACAATGGGGCGGCAGGGCCATTAAGAGTCGGCCTGGGTGAAGGAGGCGTGACCTAATTAGGGGAGGCATGGCCACGCCCACTTAGAGAAAAAAAGTTGTAGCACTCCCCAGCCCAGCGCAAATCCAGGGGGGGCAGGATGATTGCTCCCCCCCACAGGCAGAGAAGACTGCTGCTGCTCTGCATGTACTTGCTGGGCTGCTCAGCTGACAGGTAAGAGGGAGGAGGAGAGAGGTGGCGTCGGACTCCCGCTGGGCCCCTCCAACAAGACCAGACCCAGGTAATTAGTACCCACTCCCCCCCTCTTGGCTCCCCTGTTGGGTGTTACATAGGGGCTCTTACATACATTTTGCTAAGCTGCCTTATGCCCCTGGGTATATATGTGTTCAAGTGATAGGGAATATAGATTGTCAAGTGCACTGGGGCAGGGACTGATGTGAATGCCGATTCTCTGTAAAACGCTGCAGAATATGTGTGTGCTAAAAATAACTGTAATGTATAATGTGTGTGTAGGTAGTTAATACTATTTATACATGCCTGTTTATACTGTTTTTATTGTTCGTTTAATAATGTGTATGTTTGTTTAATACTGAATATAATATGTACATATGTGCTCAATACTGTGAGTGTGTTTCTGTGTCATTGTGTGTCTGTGTCATTGTGTGTCTGTGTGAGTGGGTGTCTGTGTTTAACACAAATGATGTGGGTTTATGTTAGTATTTGTCCATGTGTTGTAATACTGTTTAAGGTGTTTCTGTGTCATGGTGTATGTTTAATACTAACTATATGGATATAATAGATTCTATTCATGTGTGATTAATAGTGCAAGGTATGTTTCTGTGTCATGGTATGTGTGCACACACTAAGAGCTTGATCCAATTAGCCACGATGATCACGCGGGTGTGATTCATCGTGGCAATGGCCGCACTTTATGGCCACCGGAATTTGCACAGAATTGTATGCAGTCCTGTAGAGGGTCCGAGCAAAAGTGCGTGAATTGGGGCTCAGAGCCGGCTGCGATGGGTGCGAGATGAGATGCTGTTGCCGGCGTTTGAACGATGTGGCAACAGCAACTCGCACACTTCACGGCTAATTGGATTGACCCCTAACTATGGAGGAGATGTATTAAACCTTGGAGAGAGATAAAGTGGGGAGAGATAACTGGGTCTATTTACTAAGCCATGGATGGAGATAAAGTGAATGGAGATAAAGTACCAGCCAATCAGCTCCTAACTGTCATGTCACAGGATGTGTTCAGAAGCTGGCTGGCAGGTACTTTATCTCCGTCCACCTTATCTCCAACCAAGGCTTAGTAAATAGACCCCAAACTTCCAACCAATCAGCTTCTCAAGGACCATACACACTAGACGATTTTTTTTTTAGCAATTTGCCCGATTCCGACACATAAGAACGACAAATCGTTAAAATCCTCCAGTGTACGCACTATATAGTGCAGTGCGCGCTCCCGTGGGGTCATCAGTCGCATTGTCTGATCTTCCCTACATGAAGTCCAATCAGATGATGCGGCTGACCCCGTGCAGTGCGATGCGGCAGGGACCTACATATCGGGCGGTTTGCCACTGTATTGTCCAGTGTGCACAGGCCACCCGATATGTCAGGCCATTGGCGGGGGGGGGGGTCGAATGTCAATTTGCTGGGTACACACATCATCTAGTGTGTACCCATCATAACTGTAATTTTTCAAACACTATTTGAAAAATGATAGGAGCTGGTTGGTTGGTACTTTCTCTCAGCTTTATTGCCTCCGAGGCTTGATACATCTCCCCCTCTATGTGTTTAATGGTTTAGTCCATGTGTGTTTAATATTGCATGTGTTTTTCTATATCAATATACATGCATGTGTTTTTTACATCTGTGTTTAACACCATTTACTAAAAGATGAGTAAAGCTGCGTAGAAATGTCACATGAATTGAAGTTTGCTGTGAATAAGTCACTTCACAGAGGTATTCACATTTTGCAGAATTTATAGACAATGAATTTTGCTGGATCGATGACCTACAGTTCCTTCTACTGTGTGGTTTGGTGGGGGAAAGACAGGGAAAGTCAGGGGGTTTACCTGTAAAGCATAGAAAATTGTGCTGCCAAATGCAAAATAAGGCCAATACTCATTTCTTGGAACAGTTTTAAAAATCTCACATTTAATCTCACAGGTGTGAGATTAGCACACCTGTGCTAAATACTACACAATACAAAAACAATCAAGATAGTTTAGTAACATATATAATATATGTGGTAACAAGTGTACATATTATTTGCATGTCCTTTTTGTAATAGGATAATAAATATAAGGTTTAAGAAAAGTGAAAATAAAGAAAATATGAATATTGTTTATTTTAGCATTTTTATTTATTTTATTTTTTTATTATTTGTTTGCTTTTTGGGTTAGTACTGTTTAAATCTATTTTTACATCTATATTACATTTCTTGTGGTCTGTTTTTATTTTTTATTATTATTTTTTTTAAAGCCTAACTTTATTTAATATGAAAAGCCCTGAAAAAGCACTGAAAATACATAGGCCACTAAATTTGCCTATCAATATTTCCTTTTTCGTTAAACCTTAAGCCTATCCCATACATTTGGCATTGAAACTGAAATTTAAATTCTGATTTTGCAACTGCACAGCTTTCCCTTGGACATATTGGCAGCATGTTACCCCAGGTTAGGACTTCTAGGAGGTGACAAGAGAGCAGTAATTGAATCCTTGTCCTTGATTATAATTACATACACCCAATTGAATGTTGATAGAGTGAGATTTTTTTTTTTTTGCTGGAGTTCTGGAGCGCAGCGTAAAACACTTTGGTGGCAGGAATAGAAGCACCCTTGTAATCCTTTAAAATTTAGCCAGCATTTCAACTAGGTTTTTATAGGGATTCTCAGGGATTTCAACTCTCTCTATAAACACTGCATTGAATACATGCATAGCCAAACACACAGGACAAACAATTGCTTTTAAAAATCACTTAACCATTTCATTCTGACAAACCTATTATTGTGTGTGAATGCACAGGGGAAACCTGGATAACTGGTATTTCGTCCTCACGTGTGGCATTTGGAGATGGGGAGCTGGGAAGGATTGTGAAAGTAGAGTTTATTTGCATCCCTTTAATTCAATGAAAATACACAGCTCCTTAAAGACAACTATATGTAAAAGGAAAATATCATTAGCATAAATAACACACACACACACACACACACACACACACACGTTGGATCAAAGAGGAGGTATGTTCTCTTATCAGTCCAGTTCTCCTGTATATATGGAATTTTTTTGGTGTTAAATAACTATAGCTATAAATAACCATATATAACTAGCTAATATAACTACATATCACTAACAAAGTACCATAATCTACATATATACATAAATGTTTGTATATATATATATATATATATATATATATACACACACACACGTATGTATATATATATATATATATATATATATGTATACAGGTATATATGTCAATTATGGTAATTTGTCATGTATATATATTTATATATATAGAAATAACAGGGGCTCTGCACTCACCATAATAACTAACAATAATAATAATAATAAAAATAATAAACATAATAAACAGTGGGGTTTTGGTTCATGAATTGCAGCCCATCGTCACGGGACCCCACTTTACTGCAAGTCCCTACTCTATTGCTCAGAATTATAATTTGAAATAGCCATCACATTAGTATTAAACTCAGGGTATGCTATCAAGGTTTAAAGCTCACAGCAACTTTGCTTTTAAATGTGAGACAGTTACCAATTAATGAACCAAAACCCCACTGTTTATTATGTTTATTA
This sequence comes from Taudactylus pleione, assembly GCA_031769625.1. Classification (NCBI taxonomy): domain Eukaryota; kingdom Metazoa; phylum Chordata; class Amphibia; order Anura; family Myobatrachidae; genus Taudactylus; species Taudactylus pleione. The sequence goes on from JAUIMM010000160.1 coordinate 5,022,701, forward strand.
TTATTATTATTGTTAGTTATTATGGTGAGTGCAGAGCCCCTGTGATTTCTATTTAAACAATGTGGTCACATACCATGTTGCACCCCAAATCTAGGAATGGTGAGTGCCGAGGATTAGTGCTTTTTATATATATATATATATATATATATATATATATATATAAAACAACCTTAGATGCAGACAACAACTTGTATCATGATAGTTTCATCTTATCCAGGTATGTTTGTGAAACATTTTTTGGGAGATTAATATATTAATGTTTTGGACTAATTGATTTTCTTGGGTAACCACCCTCCAGCAGTGACTCACAACTTGCTCTCAGTTTCTGGCCCTAAAATCTCTCAGAAGTCATATAGGGAAATCACGTGCTCATTGTATAATTCGTGTTATTAGTTTCCCTGCAATCAGTGACGGAAACAGAGCTCATGCTGTAGTGTTACAATTAGTATACTGTGTATAGGGATTAAGGCAGTCTGTCGCTCTCCAACTGGAGTGGAACTACATGTACTACAATACTTGAGCGAGACACAGATAGAAAAAACACATATCTGTTACTACCAGACGTATCTGTTCCAGCTGTTATGTTTTTTTTGTTGATATATTTTATCGTTTTATATTCCCTCTAATGTGTATTGTCATCTTAGGATGTAGTTTTATATATTTAATATTCCACTATTACATTTTTTTCCTGACACACTTATCGGACTCTATAGCCTCACGGATGATGTATGAGTTACATCAGGGTTTGCTATATGTTACATTGACATCGGTTGTATGAGTGTTGTTCTTTTAATCAGCAAAATATTTTTTTTTTCTTTGAAGAATACTAATAGGTTTTGTAGCTTTTTAGTGCAGTACCAAATGCCACAGCGGCATCTATGGGTTTGCAGAGAAAGATGAGATAATTGAATGCAAAATTTAATCCGAATCTTGTACCCGTCAAGGGTGACTGTACATTAGCGTTCTGCTCCTAATAAGTAGACTCTGAGGAAGCAACAGGACACAAATGTTTTATATTGTATCAGTAATACCAAACATGTCCCAATAAGCCTTATTTAGCTGATTCGCTCGGCTGTAGAGGTATTAGCAGCCAATGCCTTTCTCAAAAAATATGTAATCCATTAGAGATACTCATATAAACTTCGTTTATACTAGCAAACTAATCACTCTTATTAATGTGTAACCTATCTAGTATACATAAAAAGCATAACTCATAATGCCATACATAAACACTCTACGGACATTTAATGTGTGGATCCATCTATCTATCTATCTATCTATCTATCTATCTATCTATCTATCTATCTATCTATCTATCTATCGATCGATCGATCGATCGATCGATCTATCTATCCATACACATACACACACACACATATATATATATATATATATATATATATATATATATATATGTATGTGTCTATTGAATAAAGGATAAATACATGTACACACATAAGTATATGTATATGTAGGTATTAAATTATATATATATATATATATATATATATATCCCAGCAGAATGGACGGCTCCATTTTATCAAGACTAAGATTTACATTTGTTTTGTAAAGGCACCTAAGCTGTTGCCTATTGTATGTGAGTGCCGGACTTTGGGACATATATATATATATATATATATATATAAAATCTGTGCATAAACATATATTTAATAAAGTGCACGGGCATTTATTTAGAACCGTGTGTATATTACTATTTTCAACCTGTAGATTTAAGCAGCATTGAGCAGGTTTAAATGATGGTCTGGATGTGATTGGATACAATTGAGCACTCAAACATCAAAACAATATCGCCGTTGATACATTTATTCTCAATTTAATAAAAGAGATATTATCATTACATTATAATAAATAACAGAATTTTTAGCTAGCAAAAAACACCGAAAGTGTTTGCTTAAATCTGTTTTTATTCCCATGCTCTTAATTTTTGGAAAAAAAAAATAACAAAAAAAACTATTCACAAAAAAGTAAACATAAGTTATAAAAAAAAAATGACACTGCATTCTTATCCACAACATCATTATTACACATCCACACATCCACATTACCGTTACCACAGGTCTACAAATACACTGAGAGAAAAGAATGAGGGGAGGGTGGGGGGGAAAAGGGGTTTTGGGGTGAGCGAGTATGGTTGAAACTTTGTGCAATTTATATAAAGATTCCTCGTCGTCTAGAGAAATAAATTGACAATCTCAAGATTTGTCCGCAATTAAAATGTATGCGTCTTAAAAAAATTTAAAAATCATACTTATCATATTTATGCTTTTTAAAAAAAAAAAAAAATCAAACCACGTTAAAAAAAAGTTCTAAAATACATTTGGACAGCATAATATTAATCTCTCTTTTCATCTTTACTTCCACACTTAAATTAAACAAAAAAAAAAAAACTTTTTGGAAGCTGGCAAGCAAATTCACTTATTCTTAGGCTCAAAATTTTTTTTTTTTATACACTGTCAGGAGTCTCGGGTTATTCGTTTATTCATTTTATTTTACATATACTGTAGATACATGTGGAGCTTAAAAAAACTGCAGATAAATAAGGATGATCGAGTGATCTAAGCGTAGCATAAATACAATGTTGAGGTTTATTTGGGGTATAAGAAGTAGCATTTGGAGGCAATTTTTTTTTTTTTTTTTTAGAAAATAAACACTGGGTTGGTTAGGGGGCATCCGAGTGCTCTTATTCTGGACGGGGGGAACTTGCATCTAACTTTCAGACAATTAAATCATTTTTTTTAACTGGACAAACATCAAGATCATGCATTTCAAAGCAGTTTATTAAACTGTGGTGCACAATCATTTGACACAATACAACAACATATATATATATGAATGTACATATATATATTTATATATTTACATATAACCTTTTTAAGTGGTTAACCCTTATATTTTAAAAATGTAATACCTAATAGTTCAATATTTACCTTTCTCCAGCCTCTCCCCCTAAAACCTGCAAATTCCTGTTTTGCAGTACTTAAATGGTCACCAATATCAGTGTATACCACAAAACAACTCCCCTTTGTTTGATGTTTTCTTTTTTGATTACCACCAAATAAAACAAATTACCTTTATTTAATTTTTTTTTTTTGGAAAACATTATTTCCTCTAAAAATCTCTCTATAAAGTGGACATTGGGAAAAAAAATCCTGTGCAAGTTCAAGTACATACAACCCGCATAATCCAGAGAGAACATTGCAACTCATCCATGTAATTAGGCTTGGTGTCTCTTGCAAAAGAAAAAAAAAAGTCTCTGGTCCATTCTGAAGGCAAAAGTCCACAGGGCACCATTTAATTCTGCAGCTCAGTCCATCAACTATTATATTGACACGCATTCAAGCTAGATCCTGGACTTTGTAAGCTGCTGTATCCAAAAGTTGAATGCTGCTTGGATTTAAGTCTGAGGCTGGCCAAACTGGAGTTACAAGTGTCTCTATAAACGGTGTAAGGGGAACCAGGAGGTCCATAGGGGCAAGCAGTTGAAGACATAGCTGAGTTGAGGGAAGACCCACTGATGTTATTAAGGTTGTTGATGTTGTTTAAGCTTGCGTTTGACATGCCTGGTACCGCTGAGTGACCCATACTAGATGGCATGCTCATTGAGGAGATGGAACTTGGGCCTGAGAACATGGATTGAGAAGACAATGGACTCATGGAGTTGAAGAAGGTGAAGCCTTTGGTGGAGAGTGGAGCAGGAGTCAGACTCTTTGTAGCCCAGTTATTGTATGGGTAGCCAGCATACATGTCATCATAAGGCTGCATCAGGCCACTGAACTGGGGAACATAGCCATTTTTACACAGGTCCATCTGCTGGTTGCGCTCCCTCTTCCTCCACTTGGCCCTGCGGTTTTTGAACCATACCTGGAAAATGAAGAAACAATAAACCATAAGTGAGGCCTCAGGGTTGGGAGGTCACAGCCACCCTCTAGAAACCTCTAACAACATCTACACCATTCTGACCTCAATAATAAAGCAACAACAAAAAAAATCTAGTCTTTTAGGGTCAAGCGAGCCAATAAAACAAATATCACAAGTGAGGAAGCATTTAGCAATTTCCTCATTACAGCTGCTGCTGTTGCCGCTGGGGGAATGATGAAATTGAGTCACCAAAATCATAACTGGTGCCTTGAACTTCATAGACCTACAGAGAAAGATCTATTAATCACATTGGATTTATGGAGTGATATAATATATCACTGTAAGACTAATGTTTGTGCACTGACAATAGGGCATCATAATAAAAAGGAAATTACTTTCTCCATTAAATAGTTATTTAAGTGGAAAAATCATGGAACAAAGAGAATTAATGGGCAAAGGTTTGCTGATAGTTGGGGGAAAAAAACTGTTTTTAAATGATAATTGCCTTCTATGTGCTCACATTGACCATATCGATACTGCACCACAACAAATCAGTGATTGACACAATCTTATTGGATGTTGCAGGTACAGAAAATGGCAGCGTCAATAATATTACTGTAAGGTTATCTTCAATAACAGGTAAAATAAACACCGGCGGTCATCAACACAGAAAAAGTTTAATAAAACTGTTTGTTAAACGATTTATCACACAGTAGTGTGGTTGTATTTACTATACTTTATCATTTTTCAATTGCTAGAAAGAAATGTTTTCAAATACAGATTCACGTCTGTGTGGTCTGAAGATATTTGCGCAACAAGATGAAGTAAATACGTTGCGCATCTTTTACCTAGGTCTAGAAAGTCTGCGCCTTTCCATCCGTTGTTGGAAGCCGTACACAAGTACTAACACTCAGTTTGTGGAACTGCAAAATCCTAGCATGCCTGCCAGCTCTGAGCAAACCCTGGCCCTCCAGGTATCAGTGGAACGACAAGTCGCAGAATGCCCTTGTAGTTCCACACTTCCTGAAAAGCCCGCAATTTGCGCAATACTGCCTGGAACGCTAAATGTTGGTAAATTGCTTCCCTTAGCATGACACTTCCCCCTGCAGATAGGGCTGATGTCTCTTTATAATCATACTCTGCCCATCCCCCACCTCTGTCCTAAGAGATCCCTCTCCCCCCCATGCAATTAATTTGCCTCTACTGTTCCAGCAGCTCCCACTTAATGAACAATATTAATTGACCACGGTAAACGTTTGATCAAATGGCCTCTGTAATATGAAATATGAAATATTGGTGCACTGATATACCAGTACTTCCGACTACTTATAGAGCATCATAAAAATCCCTTGTTACAGATCATAAAAAGGGGGATTGGATTAGTGATGTTTAAGCAAAATCTTTAAATTGCCCTTTGGATATGCAGCCCATGCATGTATAACTAATTAGGATTTATTGCCCTGACCAGTGGCAGAGCAGCCTCTGCTGATAGCTCACATACCCTTGGCTATAATACAAAGTGGTGTGGCTTTTTCTTCTATGTAACTCTCTGCACTTACAGGTACACAAAAAGCTCAGTGTACAAAGAACGACTTGACAAAAATCTGGCCTCATTAAAGTGGCATTTGCAGTAGAAACTCACCAGGCAGGCTCATTGCCCGTATGGTACTTTTTCTCAGGAGAAGGGGAGAAATCACTTTAAAGAACAATCATTAAAAACATTTATTCTTCTCAATCCTTCATTATATACGGCCTACAGTCAGGTATATTTGCAATCAAACGTTTACTTTCTATATAAGGGCTATGAAGTCTTCACAATATTTTATTATCATGTCAACGTTTTTACTATATATAGATTATATTCCAGGGCTACCTTTGATCATTAAAATATCACTGGGGTGATTTAAAATATATGTATTTTCCTGGGTTGTAATAGAAGAAAAGATCCGTTTGGAAAAACTGGTATAATCTATTTCCACGTTGCTCAGAAATCGCAGTATTGGAGTATAATTAGAAACGGTTGTCTGGCTTGCAGCTTTCAGATATATAGGATCATATCAGCCAGTATACATTATAATATCCTCTATGTATGTTGCATGTCTGTCTGTATGTATGAAGCAGTATATAATTAATATTTGTATGTGGCATGTATGTATGTATGTATATATGTATCTGGCATGTCTGTATGTATGAAGCAGTATACAATTCCTCTATGTATGATGTATGTCTGTATAAAGCAGTATATAATCCCTCTATGTATGTGACATGTCTGTATGTATGAAGCAGTGTATATTTACTCTATCTATGTGGCATGTATGTATGTATGCATGCATGAAGCAGTGTATAATTCATCTTTGTATGATGCATGTCTGTATAGAGCAGTATATAATTCCTCTATGTATTTTACTTGTATGTATGTATGAAGCAGTGTATAATTCATCTATGTATGTATGTATGTATGTATGTATGTATCATTTATAATCCCTCTATGCATGTTATTGCATGTCTGTCTATATAAAGAAGTGTATATTGCATGTCTGTATGAAACAGTGTATGTTGCAGGTCTGTATAGAGCAGTATATAATTCCTCTATGTATGTTACCTGTATGTATGTATGTATGAAGCAGTGTATAATTCCTCTATGTATGTATGTATATATATATATATATATGTATGTAGGTAGCATTTATAATCTCTCTATGCATGTTATTGCATGTCTGTCTATATACAGAAGTGTATATTGCATGTCTGTCTGTATGAAAGAGTGTATATTGCAGGTCTGTATGTAAGAAGCAGTGTGTAATTCCTCTATGCATCTTACATGTCTGTATGTATGAAAGAGGATTACTGAAGGCTTTAATGAAGTTATAGCTGACATATAAAATAGCACCCTTATCATTTTCTGTATCTAAAAATGTCAAAGCAGTCCTGAGACCGTGATTTCATTCACACATCTCCTTAGATATGATATAGGTATAACTAAAGATCAATGAATTATTTAATTACATAAACAGACAGATTACAATTATCTATCTATCTCATATCTATGTATCTATCTATCTATCTATATCATATATTATCTATCTATCTCATATCTCTCTCTCTCTCTCTCTCTCTCTCTCTATCTATCTATCTATCTATCTATCTATCATATATCTCATATCTGTTTATATATATGTATATATATATATATATATATATATATATATGTTACATCTATCTATCTATCTATCTATCTATCTATCTATCTATCTATCTATCTATCTATCTATCTATCGTTCATCTATTTATCTATCTGTATCATATAATATCTGTCTCATATCTGTTTATCTATCTATCTATCTATCTATCTATCTATCTATCTATCTATCTATCTATCTATCTATCTGTCTCATATGATATCTCATATCTATATATCATATCTAACTGTAAATATATCATATCCATCTCATATTTGTCTATCTCTTTATCTATCTATCTATCTATCTATCTATCTATCTATCTATCTATCTATCTATCTATGTTATATATATATATATATATATATATATATATATATATATATATCATTATCTATCTATCTATCTATCGATGTCATATATATCTATTTGTGTCATCTCTCTCTTTCTCTCAGCTACTCACACCAACATATTAAAACAAGATGTGAAAATAAACTGAATTTCCAACGTTATGGAAAGAGTTATTTATTTATTTATTAACAGTTTCTTATAAAGCGCAACTACACATTTGTGTGAGGGATAAAGGTGTAAAAACGCTGCAATACTTATTTGTTATGGTCTGCATGACGGATTATATTATTTAACTCTTTTGTGTACCAACCACAATATAGTATTGCATCGATCCTTTGACACACAGCGATAATTTCATGCAGTGCTTGTCATCAAGATATGACAGTGCCTGTCTCTTTAAATATATGTTATTCTGCAAACCTACAAAACGTAATTGTTCAGAAGAGTGTGTTTGTGTGTAGGTATGCATGTATATATGTGTGTAGGTATGCATGTATATATGTGTATATTTATTTATATATATATATATATATATATATATATATATATATATATATTCTGAAAACGTAATTGTTCAGATGATCGTGTGTTTGTATACATATTTATATTTATATGTATACATGTATATGTGTGTGTGTGTGTGTAGTACACCTATGTTCAAATATTCAGAGCAACCCAGATTTCCATATTAGCGGAAGGTTATTTGAAACTTTGCATAGACTGTAAATAAATACTGTATTGTACATGGCTATTATGTTGAAAAAAGAACATCTAATGTACTGTATAACTGTAGCGTTATGCTGCACTGAGAATAGACCCTACACGGCCATTCCTGCAGTGGAAGGACCAGCAGTAATACAATGAATGAATCCGTTCCCAGCATAATGACAATTTTTTGTACAGATCTTCGGATCATTGGGCGCAGATGGGGGTAAAAAACTCTGTGAAATATGTTTGCTTGATAACTGTCCTGCGATATTATTTTTCCTTAGGAGGCTTATTAGGCAAACAGGATACACCTACAGCTTGCCAAAATTTTCTTCTTTAAACCTAATTACCCGTGGTGAGAAATATAGCCATCCAATAGCTGTATTCACTGCTAAGGGGTCATCTGCAGCCCTTGGTATCATCATTACTGAAGTTAGTATAGATAAACATACCCTCAGGGTATTTGCAAGACTGAAAATCATCGCTATATATATTGAAGTTATTGAAGTATTGCAGTTTGCAGTTAGACCCATAAACTTCCCACCCCCTTTGCTGGGTGGCTTTATACGGCTGCCTATTCCTAAAAATGGAGCATCCAGCTTACACAGAACCCTCTTACACATCAGTTTCTCTGCTCTGGACAAGATTCCAAAAAACTTAATTTTTTTTTGGTTTATTTATTTATTTAGAAATCTAATGTAAGCCCTGCATATTTTTTTTAAATGCACTTTGCAACGTATTTGCAGCAATTGCCAACACAGGGAACCAGTTAAAAAAAAAGGAGCCTCTCACCAGTTTAAAAATAAAACTTGTTGACCTTTTGCAGCTAGTTTTAACTATTATATTTTTTTACATGCAAATCATTTCCGTTTCTTCAATACTTTATTAGGGGCCATATGAAATGAACCTTTCAATCTCAGTTTGCCTTGAGGTTCAGTCCTGGGTTTTATTTTTCCATCTGGTCTTTGTTTGAGGCCACTAGTATTTTAATGTGTCTCTGTGCAAAATGAAACGACTTAAATTGGGTCTAGGAAAATGAGAAGTAAGATAGCAGCATTTCATGACTTAAACAGAGGTATTTGAGGGTAAGAGACACTCTATTAGACAGGAGAATACATTATGCTTTGTAATGGAATCAGAAAAGAGAATTATGACACAAAATTCAGTTTCATCCAACAGTATATCCAACTAGCGGGAGTAGATGAATGAGATACCGGCGGTTCTAGCTATATCCATTCAGGCAGTAATTTTGGTGCAGTCCTGCATATATATATATATATATATATATATATATATATATATATATGTGTGTGTGTGTTTTATTGAAATGCTGTTCATGTTAAGGAGTGTATATTAATCTGACAAATAACCTGCACTTTAGTTACTTATTTATGTTTTAACATCATTTATTTATTAATGTGTGTATTAATATGTTATCTTAACATAATAAGATATTGTTAATATAAATATCGCTACTTTATACAGTCCTCAAATACAATGATATTTGCGCATAGTCTATTTAAGCTACAGCGTCCGATATCAACAATCTTTGGTCGTAAAGATTAAATCGTGTTACATTAAATAAACACTATCACCAATGTCATAAATTTTATCTGTACTGTACTGTGTGCAAACAAGAATAAATAGTGTGCATCCGTGTGTGTAGTGTATGTATGTATGTATGTACAGTATATATGTATGTATGTACAGTATATATGTATGTACAGTATGTATGTACAGCATGTATGCATGTATGTACAGTATGTATCTATGTATGTACAGTATGTATCTATCTATCTATCTATCTATCTATCTATCTATCTATCTATCTATCTGTATGTATGTATGTGTGTATCAAGTGATTTGTAAGTGACCAGGACACTATATAAATATTATATATATATATATATATGTGAGTGTGTGTGTGTGTGTGTGTATGTGTGTGTGAGAGAGATAAAGGTGGTTATGCTTTTGGAATTTGTGGATGATTTCTCCATTTAGACTACTTTTTTGCATCCTGAATCCCATCCTGCCCGATTGTTGGGAGCAATATTAGATTGCACTTTTTCAAATTGGCTGATGCATTACACTGTTGCCCCACGCAAGCCATGATCATTTCCATTGCTCATAAGACTATGAAGTGGTTCGCACAGCCCCTGGTAGAATAAATAATTAAATAAAAACCACAAAAAAAAAAAAAAAGCTGAGCTGTGACAACGAGCCCCGCACCGTGTGTATGGTTCCCTCATCCTCCCACTCTTGGTGCCCAGGCCTTACCCTGACTCGGGCCTCGGTGAGGTTGGTCCACACTGCTATCTCCTCCCTCATGCTCATGTCGGGGTAGCGGTTCCTCTGGAAGGTGGCCTCCAGCTCCTGCAGCTGCTGGCTGGTGAAGTGAGTCCTCTGTCTCCGCTGCTTCTTCTTTTTGGAGGGGTCCTCCACGTTCCCATCCTCACTCTTGGGTTCCACACTCCTATCCTTTTCTGTCAAAAGACCAGAAGGACTCATTAGGGACATACTAAAGATTTGTGTGATATTGATGGTAGTTATTAAACATGTGTTGACGGACCATATCCATTGGCTTCCCTCTCTGCTCCAGAAGTCAATGTATATATGTGTGTGTGTGTGTGTGTGTGTGTGTGTGTGTGTGTGTACACGCATGTATTTAATGTAAAGCGTATTAACTATACCGTTTTTTGCTCCTAACTAATCTATTATTCTCTCTAGTCATTCGTAGTCAGTCTAGAGTCCAATTCGTTTTTTGTTTGTATAGACATATAAAGCACATTAAGAATAGTGTTTTACACACACACACACACACAAAAAAATATATATATGGGAAAATTATACATTATTACTGCACAATATTAAAAGTCTGAATATTTTTTCAGTTTCTACTATGTTAAATAAAGTTTAATGCGATTCTCATTATAAATACAATATAGTGAAAATTCTATAAATAGTATTTATAATATTAAAATTAATAATATAACATAATAATGACAATAAAAAAATCATATTAAAATTCCCAGCGTGTAAATTAGTACATCATTATAAAATTATTTCGCTGAATGTGTTTGGCGATTATTTAAAGCACATATTATTTAGAAGATGTCATGCATTTCACTGAGGCCGAAAAAAATAATCGGGATAATATCCCGATTCATTCACCCCTCATTCATTCTGGTGAAATAAAGGTATGAATTAGCTGAAATAAAGGCCTAAATATTGATGCTACTTGGATTACAGGCCCCTTTCAGTAGCTGCCTTCAATAGGCCACAGAGAGAAAACCCTCTGGGAGTTTCCTGAGATTTCTGTCGAGGTTACCTAAACTGACCTGTCTAATCTTTACGTGTTTGTACAGAATAGAAAAGGAACTTGTCATATAGGCAGGGGCCCGAACACAATTCACCACGGAAATGTATTGATTTTTTTAGTAATCGATACTGTGTGTGCAGTGGTGAAGTGTAGATTTTCTTACAGAAATATTAACAGTACAAAATTAAATATATATATATATATATATATATATATATATGTATATATATATATATATATATATATATATATATATATATATATATATATATATATATATATATATATTTGCGTATCTCTTATAAGGAAATTTAACCTGGTGACATATTTTTATGAAAATTTTTTGATTTTCATTTTTTATTCCCTCGCACTGGGTCACCACAGACCCTGTCTATTGGGATTCCTTAAATTCATGGTGTCGATATTTTGGTGAGAGTGGAATGAAAGCTGAGGTTAAATACCAGCCCCTAGTTTAATTCAACTATTTTCCAAAGGGTCAGCAAGAAAAGTGTCTCCATTATGTTTTTTTAAATCGTGCTAGGCCTGTCCTCAAATAATCTAAGACAGCAGATGGCCACATATTTCCCCCAAATGTTCCTTCTTGCAGTGAGAATACAAAATATTTATTTTTCTTTTGCTATAAAAGCTCATAAACATGCCAGCTCTGAGAATAACCACTCCACACAACAAGCTACTTTGGGATTTCCAGTTTAAACTGCGGCGTTTTCACAAAAAAAAGACACAAGATACTAAACAGTATAACAAAACAAATAAATCTTATTTTACTCGTCATTTACTTTATATAACTACCCTCCCTAGTAAAACTGCATTGGAAATACATTTTTTTATTGATTTTAATACATC